>UCOK01006988.1:0-20249 GCA_900474325.1 Synergus umbraculus
ATTTATATATATATATATATATATAAATTGGCGCTAAATATTTCAGGGCTTCATAAATTTGTTCACCGGAATTTTTACAGATATTTTGAAAGTGTTTGTGACCTTTAATTTTTATTACTTTCTTTTAAATCCAATGTTTCTAATCCTTTTAAAAACATATAATTCCTTAACATCGTAAATGTGTACCTGAGAATAGTGCTGAGGGCCTATAGAACATTGAAGTTGAACTCTGTTCTCTCTTTCTTTCAACTGTTGCTGTTGCAGTTGTTGCTGCTGCTGTTGAAGAAGTCTTTGCTGCTGTATTTGAATTTCATTTTCCATAAGTTCAGCTAATGCTTTTTGTGTAACGTGAAATGGATCGAAGCCTAATTCATCATCAGCCTTCACACTAGGTCCTGCTTCATGAGGGGTCTGCACTTTATTCAATGCAGTGTACCCATTTTGTTTTAAATACTCGCTATTTTCATAATTCTGTTGTGCCTGCAACAACAAAACGTCATGGAAATTCTGCATCAAATTATTTTTAATTCAAGAACTTATGAAAAATGTTGACACGCACTGAATGCTTTGAATTTTTTACCTGCATGGCGAGCCTTTGTTGCAATGAATTTTGTTGGAAATCAGCCATAAATTTTGAAGCAGGGGAGGTTGCGAGTAAATTTGATACAAAAGTTGTAGAGTTTGAAGAAGGATACTGTAAATTGGTATATGCATCTTCGACTAAAAAATCTTCTGAGTGGAATGGTACTCGTGGCATATTGACTATATTGGACTTTGTCATGAAGCGAGCTGTCTGCGAAGATTCATTCTGAAATCCAAAAGCCGCTTGCCAGTCTTCGCTCGAATACACAGTCGGTAAAGAGTCCGGTATGGACATATTTCCTGAATTCATCCAATCCACTGTTGAATTCGCTATATAACAGTCAATCATAAATTCAATAAATTTTCATTGTAGAATTTGTAGAAAATTACAGAACAAAGCAGGAAAAAAGAACTCTACACATACCTGGTTGTGTCGCAGGTGGAATTGGTATAGAATTTGAAACTTTTTGAAAGTTATTTGAGCTAAAGAAACTGTTATTGTCCGCCTGAAAAATGGACCGATGATTCAACTGAGACTGTAAAATATTAGCATTTTCTACGATACATGAACCTGAAGAAGACTGTTGATCCGCACTCTGTGATGAATTTGAACTCGATGGAGAAGAACCTAGAAATACAAGCAGGTGTAACTAAAGTAACTTATTTTTTTACAAATAATATTTAGATTAATTTAAATTATATATAAAAACAATTTCGAGGGGCTACAAAGAATTTGCAGAGATTTTTAATCTAAAAAAAATCGTTTCATGATTTCTCAAAATCGTTCAAAATCAAATAATAAAAAAAAATATTCCAAAAATATTTAGAGAAGTATCTAATGCTAAATTTTTAAATTACCTAAGAGTGTTATACTATCATTTTCTTCCTTTGGTTTCACTAGATGATCAAATTGTTGATTAGCATTTGAATCATCTGAATTGGAAATTGTGCTGACCGGTGTACTCCCTTCTCGTTGTGAATCCCCGTCTCTCTCCCTCTCTGAGTGACTACAATCTCCATTTTGTACCGACCCATTTATCTTAAGATCATTCATCTGTTGCATTAATTTTAAATCTGAATCCTGTGTTCTCTGTGGTTGCGAATGATCTATTTTTTGTTTACTAGCAGATTTTTGTTCTGTTTCTATAATCGCATCCGCTGAGAAATTTTCGAGTTCCGTTTGCCCATTAACCTGTGTCTGTGTTAAGCTCTGCATCTCATTTGGTGTGTTATTGTAAGTTAATTCAGACTGCGCAGTTGCTCGTGAATTATTTTTTTCTTTATTTTGACAATTTTTTTGTTTGTTTCGTGCCGCCTGGACTTTACTTTCGCTATTACTTTTTCCTCGTCGAAGACCGACTCCATTTTCTCCTTTATTGTTATTAGTATGCTTTTTCGCTGGCACTGTCGGTAGTGAAAGATTTTGTGATACATTCATGCTATCCTCATCAATTACGCTATTTTGCTGAATAGGAATTGGAATCGGTGTAGAAGGATCCTTATAATTTGGTTGCGCACCTAAAAAGAATTCAAAAGAATTACAAAAAATTCTAAGGGCTTATGATACTTAACCATATGAGCCATTTAGTTTCGTCAGGTTTGCCATAATAAATATTTTTCACTATAACTAGCCGATTTACCTCCTCTGTACAAAACGAAGTTGAATAGTCTTGTTTCAGGAAAAAATGTTTATTATTGTTGTGGTACTCTTTTTTTGATTATAAATATGTGTATAGAGCGAAAGAGTATTAAAATTAAAGATTTCTTCGCTCTACAGCCAAAGTTCTATTTCCAAAAAGAGTACACTTGCAGAGCGAAAAAGGTAAATATTTCTAATATCTTTTGAGTAATATGAGGAAATTGAATTTCGAGCTTAAAACTTCAATTCAAAAACAAAAAAAAACCTTTAATATACTTACTGTTTGTTTGGCCAGACTGCAACGAAGGCCAAGCTTCTTTGGTTTGCGAATTTGAGGTCACACTATCCCGAACAGTACTACCTGATACAGGTGGAGATGGAGTAGGTTTTCTGAACAAAAAAAATGAAACATTTATTATCTCGTAAATAAGGTAACAACTTCTCTACTATAATAGTATGTTGAGGCTTCACAACTGGGGCAAAATCGATCAGAATTAAAAAAAAACGTACTTATTGAATTATCTAGGTCGCTCCTTTAAACGTTAAAGAAAGTTAAATGAGAGATTATTTATTACAATTTAATGAAAAATTCTAAAATATAAAGCTTAGTCTCTTTCTTATGAATTTTTTACAGAGCAATGAATGTTAACTCGACAATTTTGTCCCCTCGAGCTATTCAGAATATTCTCTAATATTTTGAAGAACATGCATTTCACCTTTGTGAAGATGTGTTGGCATGTAATGATTGCACTAGTTTCCGTTCGTATTCTTGATGTTTTCCTTGATGCATTTCCTCTTTTGTGAAAGAAGCTTCCTGATCACCAAGATCGTGTAAATACATACAATCTGGCTTCGGACAAGTTTGATTTCGCATAAAATGTGAGCAGTATTTTGTCGTTCCCAGCGACGTTTTTATTGTCCTTCCATCCACAACAATATTATTTACAGCTTCTATAGCACGCAATGCATCTTCCTGGCGCTGGATTCATATATGTTATCAATTAACTAATGAAATTAGCTTTCGTTGAACGAAAACTTATTTAACCAACCTGATAAGTAACGTAAGCCGAAGCACTAGGACCCTGAGAGCCAGCATATGAAGTACTCTGATTTATTACGACTTTGTGAATTTTTCCGAATTTCCCAAAATATTCATGCCTTTTTAGAACCTGAAATATGAGACGAGAGGTTAATATCGAAAAGAACAGTAGTCAATTCTCAACATTTTCTGTGTGTGTTGCCTAATTTCCTCTGAAAAATAATACATTTTGTCTCCATTAGGTTCTGCGTCTAGAACTTTCCTGATTTGAAAAATATCCGGTCCGAGGGGTTGACAACTTGAATTTTCCTAAAGTAATTTAAATTCTTCTGAAATTTCTGAAGTCACTTGAAGTTACATTTTAGAAACTTCAAGGAATTTCTGGTTACATCAAAAGATTCCATGAGTTTTCATAGATTTCTAGAGATTTCTAGAGATATCTAGAGATTCCGGGTCATTTATATCGACAGTTAGTAATTCTTCAATCCAGCTCTTTTCTTTCGAAAAAAGTGAGAAAGCTTGTGCCAACGTTCAATAAGGTTTTTCGAAAAAAAAAAAAACTAAAGGCGTAATAAAATTTTTTTTTAAATCTCTCAGAAGTACTAAATATCTCTACTCACGTCAGCATCTGCAAGCCGCATTGGCAACCCAACTACGAAAACGAGATTTTTCTGGACTACTCGTACATTAGCTAAGTGTTTACGGTTTTCCGTGACCCGTTGCTTCCGTTGCTGGTCCTTTAATCTCTTTTCGACTTTTAGCCTTGCAAAAAAAATAATAGTGTTTAAGGGCATGGATTACTTATCATATCAGCATATTTAGATAAATCACGTTTTTTTCTATAATTGTTACTTTTTCAAAAAAATAATACTACAGATTTGTCAAGAACGCGAAGACGGAGGGTGTCCACTATTATTTTGTTGACAAAGTAAAAATTCTTGAAAAAATCCGGGTTATCTAAATTTGCTCACATAACAGTAACACATGCCCTTAAATATTTTTAAAAAGGCACAAGAGGAGAATGACTGAAAATGAACTATCGATAATCATCAGGAATAATAAATGTATTTAAAAAACTGAATAAATAATTTCAATTTACCTTGCAATCTCTTCTTTGCTTAGGGGTTTAAAATCAGCAGGGTTTTCAGAGTAGGCCTTACGGCAAGCTGGGCACAGGCCATTTCCATCAGTTCGCATCCTATGCCAGCAAAAGCGACAAATCTGATAACCGCAAGTGCATGGGAAAAAGTTCAAATCATCGACTTCTAACGGTTCCATGCACAATGGACACTCCACTGCGTCTTCACTTCCTTGATTTAGGACTGACATTGCCTTGCGGTGTTTTCGTTAACTTGAACTCAAGTCACGATCGCAATTAATACTGGAGAGTCCTCAGCTTTTAATTCCTTTAAGAGAAAACATATTTTTTTCACTAACGATCGATAAGATAAGACTGATACAGACTTCACAGAACAAAATGCTCTCAGCAGAGGGAAAATAAGGTAATTTTTTCACGAAAATCCCGTACTTCTGATTAATTTATATATCATTTACTTAGGGGTCAAAGCAAATTGTTTTTACCGAGTTGTCATTCTGATGTCTTCATATGTATACAATTCTTCTGTAAAAGAATAAAACGAAAAAAAAGAAAAAAACGGGGAATTATTAAAAAATAAAAAACTGTGAAGCCTGTTGATAAGAAAGAGATGCACTGAAAACTTCGACTCACAAGTCAATGAAAATCGTTTCACCGAAATCTGAAGGCTCAACAGCAAGCTGAAATGCAAATTCAGCTAATATATCAAATAATATTTGATTAATGAAGAAAATGTAAAACTAAAAATTTGTCTCATAAATATTATTTGGGTTGAAAACTTCTTCAAAAAAGACTACATAAAACTTCACTGAACTTACGTGCTTTTTTTGTAAAAATTCCAACAGAAGAAATGGTAGATTGCAACTTATTATGCTTCAAATGTATACTATCGCCTGAAAAAAATTTTTAAATCGTTCTAATTAGAAATTTGTTTCAAATGTAATATTATTATAACTTTATTAAAAAAAAATTATTTGAAAACAATAATCAAACAAATGTCTAAAAATTGCCTAAAAGCATGTAAATTGACCATCTTTCGAATTTACACGAAGGAAGAAAGTTTAATTGACGTTTAATGGACTTCAGAGCCCAAATTTGTGTTTATACTTCTAACAATAAATATCTACTTGAAGCTAAAAAAGGTAAAAAAAAGTTATTTATCTTTCAGCACCGTCATTGTAGTTTACAATTATTTTATTTTGTTTCCAACTTTAAGCGAGGTCTTACAAATGTAAATACAAGTGTTTGGAGCTCGTTATATCTCAACCAATTTTTTTTAGGTGTAAATACGAAAAATAAATAATTTTCATCTTTTCCAGCAAAAATGTTACTGCGTGATCAGAAATGTTTCTTTGCTGTAATTTTTTTTTGTGAGAAACTTTGGTACCAGCATACAACTTTTAGAGCTCCCTGAATCTTGTAAAAAATCGCAATATTTTCGATCCGCCCTAATGAGGATCTGTCATCCAATAAACGAACAAAGAACGCTAGATCCTTGTTAAGCAGGGTAAGCAACTATTAATTGAATGTCGCACTCCATCCGAGATTCTCTTACCCTAATTGCGAATCTGTCAGCACTCAGATTCTCGGCAATCCAGATAATCCAATTTAATGTAGAAGACTCCAAATGATGGAAAAACGATAGACGGTAATTGTGACAGTTCACTGTCAGAAGACTTAAAACAGCTGTTTGTAGAGTAAACGACACGAAGGAACAAGAAACGTCAAAGTACGCGAAACCCAATCAGAGCGAGTGAGAGGCAAAAGATACATAGTAACGAATAGGTGCAAGTGCAGTTTCTAATCAGGGTTGGGAATTTAGGAAAACCAGGATTTTTTTAGTCAACGTCAGATTAACATCATGTTTTTTCGGTAAAATCTATTTCTAACAGACAGAAAGGATAGAACGTCTTTAGGACATGGGATAGGTATGTACAGTTTGATTCATGTATGCTTCCTTTCGACTTTCGTGGGCGTGTCAACCCAACCTTGGTTTCCATTAGAATCTTATGGAAATCAGGGTTGGGTCGTTACAAAACAGAGGAAGGCATTGTTGAACATTACTGTACAATACAGTGCCCTGCATTAATGTCTTCCTTTGTAAACATGTCAACCCAACCCTGGTTTCCATAAAGGCCAAAACTCACGATTGCTCACGATCGTCGGCTGGCTGATAGTCAGCAAAAAATACATGAGAGTAAAAGAGATAGTTTTTTAATTTACCCTTAAAGATTCTAATGGAAACCAGGTTTGGGTTAACATGTTTATAAAGGAAGGCATTAATGCAGGGCACTGTACACCTACGTTTTACTTCAAGTTACGAGTTCTAGTTTCACTAGGGAGTAAATCAGAGCAAATTCAAGAAAAAAGATCAAATGGGAAGTCATATTAAAAAAAATCTGTAAGAAATACAAATTTAGAATATATGAAAATTAAAAATCCAGAGCTTAGAACCCACTGAAACCCATAAGTCGAAAGTGAGTCGTATCATTTCACCTTGAATTTTAGGTAGTCTCTAGACAAAGTGTCAATTATGAAACAGAATGCATATTGTGAAAACGTCAAAGTGAAAAGAAAATCCATCTCAAAAAAGAGAGAATTTTGAGGCCGATTTGAGACAAAAACCGAATTAAGTTTCCGCAACTACGTGCACAATAATAAACTTGTTCCGTTAAAACTAGTCAATTTACTTCCGTTCCATGTAGACTAGGCAAATTAATTGTCTAGCTTTAGAAAAAAAATATTTATTATTGCGTGGCGTAAAATTTAATTTATTCTTGTGATAATTACCACATGCCCTTAAGGGAAAGATAGTCATCAGAGATTAATTTTGACTTGACATGATCGGATCTCCCACACACCACTTACTATTCTTATATTTGATTCTTTCTTGAAGAACTAATGATGCCGTGAAGATGAAACTGAGATGTCTAGGTCGTCTAGGAGTAGCCTTAAACTTTTTAATTCACTCAAAATTTAATTGTATAATTCACACACACATACACACCCCACACAATCGGCACAAAAATTCAACTGAAGTTGTAGATTCTGTGAAATTCCATCATCGACGTGTTGTTAAATTCCTTTTGCACTATCACTTCCCAATATTTATTTGAATGGGGATAAGTGTAAATGAAGAATATACCTTTTTTCAAGCCTGAAAATTTGCTGAATCTAATTTTTAACTGTGTTTACTTGCTGATCATTTCCTTTCACTACAATCTCAATACACACTAATTTTTGCGACGAATTATAATCGCATGCGCAATGGAGAATTATTTCTATGGAGAAAAACCACTAGCAGGGTTGTGAAATGACGCATCACACGAGGAATTTACGTATAACACATACATACAGTACATAAATACATATATAAACCACAGTTTATACATAGTTGCGACACCCAATGCTTTTTAAGTGTCCCCACTTTTTTAGTGCTCATCCTTTTCAACCGGCACTGGATATCTCTGCGCATGCGTTACGTTCAGCGCGAGCAGAAAGTTATGAGAGCAACAAAAAGGTAGACAGATTGTTCGTCTCTTTCTCTCTCAATAGTTTCTGCTTTAAGGTTCTTTCACACGTAAAGGTGCTTTTATCATAGATGGCAGTCCCATGTTGGCAGAAAATGGGACTGCACCTATGAGAAAGGAGATGAAAAGACTCCTAGAGATCTCCTCACTAGAGAAAGACAGATAGGAGTCCTTTGATCTCCTTGTTTTTTCTATTAGGGAGACACTTTCAGTAATGCCTTTTCACCTGTATTTTTATATATCTATGGCTTCTATATTGCCACTGCTGCTTGCAAACGGAAAATCCTGAAGACTCTTACCTCTTTTACTCTTCCGTAGAGTGAAAGAGGTAGACTATGGAAGAGCTATGTATTCTACATCTCTATACCTACCCGTCCCTGCTTTTCCAGAATTTTCTAGAAACTTTAAACATCCAATAATCGCGAGTCACCAAAGTAATAAAGCCTTCTAACTGGCTAAAGTGATATGGAAGTTTCAGGAAGTCTGCTTGCATCAGCGGAAAGTGGAACTTGTAAGCAGTTGTCATAAGCATTCGAACAGTAGATATTACACCTCGAAACTAAAAAGTGGTCAAAAGTGTAGTTGGCTTTGGCTTCTTTCCAACGAGTGATTCTATTTAATTTGATTTGACTTCTCTAGCACGTTAATCCCAAAGAAAGTTGATAAGTTGTTCCTTTCATTTTTTGATTGATACTTCAAGATCAAGTATAAAGACGGTCGGGCTAGATCCAATTCCATTTTTGGACTTTGACTTTCGGCAACGAGAAAATAACCTGAAGATAAGTAAACTCCATAAAATATCTTAAATCATCAATTCAATCAAAATCAGCAGCCATGGCCGCGATGTCCGTGATTGGAATTGACTTCGGAAACGAAAGTTGCTATGTGGCCGTCGCACGTGCAGGTGGCATTGAAACCATCGCAAATGATTACAGTCTTCGTAGCACGCCGTAAGTAAATCAATTAATCGATTTACTACTGACTAAATTATTGTAATTAATATCAATTGACATTTTTCCATCCGACGAGGGATGACCGGCAATACCGGTCGGTTTCCGATTTTCATCCCCCCCACTTTTTTTCTAGACAGGCCCATTTTTCTCCGCTTTTTGTATTTCATTTAATGCTAATATTTACTGCTAATGTTTTCTCACTTTTTTAAAAGTAGAAATATTTAAAACTCGGGTTGAGAATGTCGTAATCGTCATTGTAATTCTTTGAAAAATTCTAGGTTAAAGAATTTTGTAATCGGATTTCTTTCAAAAGGAATTAAGTTTCTAGAATGTGAGTCACAGAATCTTTTGGTGACGAAATATTTTATGTATTTTTATAAGAAATTTGGCGATATTTTTTTTCCAATTTGAGAAAATCTGAAAGTCATGGGATTTTGAAAAATTGTTTGGAATTGTTTTAGTCGCTTCTATTTCAGTCTTAATAATAATTTTTGTACTTTATGGTACGGAAGATTTAAAAGCTTTATTTTTTAGATTACACTTGACTTTCCCAAATCTAACCAAATTTCTCTCTCATATCTAATTAGCATCTCTCTTAAATCGCACTTGATAACCATGTGTGGTTGACTACGCATGTGTTGCATGATATTTGAGAGAGAGAGGAATATGGTTAGATTTAAGAGGGTCTCCCTTTTGGATTTGACTACAGATTTGGGATAGTCTAGTTTACTGTTACTTCCAACTGTCATACTAACTTTTATATGAATGAAAATGAACACGGCGGTTTTTTTATTAATTTTCTCAAAATCCAGAAAAAAATACTTATTATATTCAGACTTCAGAGTATTTTTTCTATTCCCTTGTTTTCTCTCTTTTTCTTATTTTTTTTTTTTAAGATTTCCTGTTTCTCGTTTTTCCTTTAGAAGCGGACTAAATTAATAAAACCTTATAAAAAAATTCAACTTTTTGCCAAAAGGTAAACTGTTAAGTTAAAAATTTATCTTTTTGTTCGAAAGTTATCATTTTTGTTATAAAGTAAACTATTTTGATGATGATTCTAGTAAGATCTTAAATCCTACGCCACTAAAACTCTATTTTACCAATATGTTTAGATCATGCGTGGCATTCAGTGGAAAGAACAGGATTCTTGGTGTGGCTGCCAAAAATCAAATGGTTACTAATATGAAGAGCACGATTTACAATTTTAAGCGGTTGTTGGGTAGAAAGTATAATGATCCATTTGCACAAAAGGAGTTAAAGGCTCTACCGTTTAAGACTTCTCCACAGCCGGATGGAAGTATTGGTATACATGTAAGTTCTTTTTTTTTTGAATAACAAGAGAAAAATCAACCTTTCTCACATTGTCGTATAGGGTGGCCGAGAATTTCAAAATTATATACGTAGCGTACATCCTATTGTTTGTTATTGGAATATGCAATGTACGAAATAACTAATACATTTTATTATTAAAATAACGGGTTCTTTTTAGGTACAATACTTAGGAGAAGAACATATATTTTCGCCGGAACAGATTACAGCAATGTTGTTCACGAAATTAAAGGACATATCCGAAACTGCCCTGCAAACAGTTGTTAATGACTGCGTAATCTCCGTTCCTTCTTACTACACGCAAACTGAGAGACAAGCTCTTCTTGACGCTGCCAAAATTGCAGGCCTAAACGTTTTACGATTGTTTAATGAAACTACCGCAACAGCTCTTTGCTACGGTATCTATAAGCAAGATTTGCCAGCTGTGGAAGCAGCGCCGAGAAATGTTGTCTTCGTCGATTGCGGACAAGCTAGTCTCCAAGTATGCATATGTGCATTTCACAAAGGCAAGCTTAAAGTAAGTTTTCTCAGCATAAAGTACGTATATGCAAATTATAGTTATTTCTTCTCTTTTGACTAACTACAAGGTGTCTACTTATCTGGAAAATCTAGAATTATCAGGGAGTTTTTATATACTTGGCAAAAACTTTGAATATCCTAAAAATATTTGCTTAAATTAGAGAAATCTATATTCTTTCAGGAATTTAATATTTTTATTTTGTTTCATAGCGAAGCATAGTAGACACCTTGTAACTATGAAGTAAACAATTTTTTTACAAACATTATCATCCCTTTTTATGCATTTTTAACGTGATGGATATTTTATAGATGTTGGCAAGTGCTGCTGATAGTCAATTAGGAGGAAGGGATATAGACACCATTCTCGCGGAACACTTCTGTAAAGATTTCCAAACTCGATACAAGATTGATGCACACAATAATCCTCGAGCATACTTGAGATTACTCGCAGAAGTTGAAAAGTTGAAGAAGCAAATGTCTGCGAATTCTACAAGTCTTCCATTGAATATTGAATGTTTCATGGAAGAGAAAGACGTACACGGTGAATTAAAGAGGGCTGACATGGAAGCTATGTGTTCCCATTTATTCAAAAGAGTTGAATCTACTCTTAGGCAATGTTTATCCGAGTCTAGTAAGTACATCGCTATAATGCTTACGTTTTGTGTTTTTTTATTTCATTTTATTTTAAGATTCCTATCACTAGGTGGCAGTTGTAGTCATTTTGAAGTATCAATAATGGTTTAAAATTGATGCACCTAATTAATAATAACTATGCAAATATAAGTAGTACATTAAGTATTAATTTTCGTTGTCAATTAACTTGAAATTCCTTAAAATTAAATTAAATTCCTTTAAAATTATTTTTCTGTTTTTGATATAACCCCGTAAATTCGAATATAAAAACGTATAATCTATTTACAGAGTTGAAATTGGATGACATTAACTCTGTGGAGATAGCTGGTGGCTCGAGCAGAATTCCAGCAATTAAACGAGTGATCGAAGATGTGTTTGGCAAAGGTACATCTACAACTCTGAATCAAGATGAAGCTGTATCTCGAGGTTGTGCTCTGCAGTGTGCTATGTTGAGTCCTGCAGTCAGAGTTCGAGACTTCTCTGTTACTGATATTCAACCATATCCCATAAAACTAACTTGGGATGCATCTCAAGGAGAAGAAGGGTATGTTTAATTCTCTACATATATTTTTACTTCTATGTATCAATTATATTTGCTATTATAAAAAGAGGTTGCAATTATGTCGAATAAGCTTCTTTAAAATCAATCTCTCGAAGTGAGTCACATCGGATGAAGCCGGTATTCTCGTTTCACCTATTGTATTTTTTTATTTTTCAGACAAATGGAAGTATTTGGAAGTAACCATCCCATCCCATTCTCGAAAATGCTTACCTTTTACCGTTCAGCGCCATTTTCTCTCACTGCTAGTTACGTTCAACAACCGAAGAGTTATCCTCAAACTGAAATTGGTAGGTATCATATTTTTAAGGCACTTTTTTCCATTTTATATATTTAATTTTGTTTCATTTGTAAAATAAAACTAATATAAAAACCGCAAAAAGCATAAAATCTTACCTCTACTAAACCATTATATTTACTTCATATTTTAGGTGTATTTCACATAAAGAACGTGAAACCGACTCCAGAAGGTGAATCATCCAAAGTCAAAGTTAAAGTGAGGATTAACCTCAATGGCATTCTTACCATTGCTTCAGCTTGTCTTGTTGAAAAACGCGAGCCCACGCAACAAGAAAAGGAAGAGCAAGAAGAAATAGATGAACAGCAGAACCAACAAAATAATGGAAACATCGATCAGTCCCAAGAAAAACTCGATAAAACAGATCAAGAAGCTCAGGCGAATGAACCTGCAGCGGTAGAGGTAGATATATATTTTTTCAGAGATCCGGAAGAAATTTGCCTTCCATTTCGTCACTGCCAATTAAAGAAAATAATTAAAATTTAATAAATTATTTAATTCCTTCCAAATCAGGAGATAGAACAGAAGAATTCTGTAAAATAAAATTTCTATTTGTTACGAAATGGAACGAAACTTTCGTTTGGATCTTTGTATTTTTTCTTCAATAATAATAAGGATAAAATGGAAGATGAGACTAAATTAATGCTTCGTAAATTGGTCAATTTGTGTGTCGAAGATGCCTTGAAATTTGGGATGAATTTTTCAGCGCTCACAAAAGTGGTTAGAAAATTATTCTTTCAAATTCTTGAGAAAAATGGAAGAGCGAATAAAAGTTAGTTCTGGTAAATCTAGCTTCAAAGATAATTCTAAATTTTCTATTCAATTCTTTCGATTAATCCGAAAGAAGATGGATTCTCAAAATGTACAATTATTTAAAAAAGTTTTCAAGTAAGGCTTGGAAATTCATTGATATTTTTGTTCGATGAAAATTGACTTTATCGAAATGCCTATTTATAAACAATTCTCAATATAATTTTGTTTTAGGTCCAAAAATAATCCAATCATAAAAACTGCTTTTATAAACTTAAAATCACATACTCACCTCGGTGTAGCTCTCTTCAAGACTTTTCAAGTTTATAGAAGTAGTTTCGATATAATCGAATCCTCTTTTTTTAACAATAGGATAATTTCTCAATATCTTCAAGGGATTACTATTTTTGAATAAAGTACTTCTTATCTACATGTATGTAATGATTACATAACTTGAGGATGAAATAGCATATTTTTCATCGATTTTAGGTGGCTGATTCTAAATTTGACATCATTCTTTTTTTTCGTGCTGAATTACAACTGCATTCAACTGCATGATTGTGAGTTTATTGTGATTTAGGTGAGCATGGATAAAAGGCGCAGGAACTCAGATGCTGACGATAGTGGAAGAGGTGCTTCCTCCTATTCGTCCAGGATTCTCTCTTGGTTCAGCTCGGTACGCGGCACGCTATTCCACTTGAAATCATTCGCTTAACTCTTCCGGGCCCAGTAATACTACTTTCAGTAATTCAATAGGGTGTCTACTTGACGGAAATTCTCCTTAAGGGTGTTGAATTCAAGTTCTAGACTCAAAATTCAATCTCCTCGTTTTACTCAACAAATATTAGAAGTCCGAAAATGTTGCAGACGATTAGTAGATACCCTGTTTATGCAAATCAGTGTAGTGCAAAGTAAAATGTATAACTATTATAAAATCTCGGACCCGAAAGAGTTAAATCAAACACCTTAGCACAACATTTTGCATTTATTTTTCTTCTGTTAAATTTGGTGATTTAAGAAGAAAAAACGTGCCATTACATATATTTAATTATAATGTGTGTTCAGTAAAATGAAGAAATCAAATTTTGAGGATATAGCTTGGATCCAAAACTTTTGAAAGTATTTATTGATACAATACCCTATTTTATAATTAAAGTTGGAATAGAGGTCGTGGTGTAGGTGGCGGGATTAGGTAGAATTTTCAAATTTTCGAAAAGAAAAAAATAGGAGAGTATTTCCAGTAACTTACTCGAGAATATTTTTCGGTTGTGAAAATTTTGCCAGAATTTAAGTTTTTTTAAATTGTTGAGGAGTTGGTATATTTTTCTTAAGAACTTTTGAATTCATTTGAAATTCCTTAAAAATCTATTATCTCAATAACCGTTCGAAATATTAAAGAAGTCTTCGTATAAGGATTCGAAGTTAAAAAGTATGTCACAACCACTTTCAGTGTGACTTGTGATTATTCGAAAAAAAATTTAACAGGAAAAAAATCGAGATCAGATTCGAATTCAGCACGAAAAAGTAGTACTGAAACAACACGTTTGTTGATTACTGTAATTTATAACAAAATTTCAGCGAAATTTATCCTATTAGGAGAAATTTTTCCTTTGTAGGTATATATTTTTTTCACAAAAATTGTCTCTTTCAAAAAAGCGTTTCTACCATTTTTTGTTAATAGTGTTAAGTATTTGATGCATGTCAGACAATTATAATTATTTAATCGAATGAGCGAATATGCGTTCCTTCACAACTTTAAGGGTGTTGGGTTCAAGTTTCAACCACAAAATTCAATTTCCTCATTTTACTCGAAAAATATTAGAAATGTGTATCTTTTTTTTCTATAGGCGAAGTCTTCCTCGAAATATAAATATTTTCATAGATCGAATAGATTCCTTATTCTAATATTTTTTGAATAAAATGAGGAAACTGAATTTTGAATTTAGAATTTGAATCCAAAGCCCTTAAATCTATTTCAGCTGCACCCTGTGAAGACTTTCATTTTAATTCGTTAAAACAAATAAAGTTCTTTACAAAAATAGGAATTAAGTCACTTTCTTTAAGGAAAATATTACATGAAAATGAGAATAAAGTTTTATATTATGTCAATTTTTATGAAGCATATACTACAATAAGTTTTTATTAATTGTTTTAGGGTGACGAAAAGGAGGATGGAAAAGGAAAGAAAAAAGTTTCAGTGCGCCAAGTAGAGCTGCCTATAGAAGTGCACACTAATGGATTATCTCAACCAGATCTTGACGCTGCACTTGAAAAAGAGGTGCATAATCAATTTAAATATATAATAGGATGATAGAAAATAATTTTTTATTTATTATTTTATTTATTTTATTTATTTTGTTTAGGGCAAAATGATTGCTGACGATAGACAGGAAAAAGAACGTATTGATGTTCGAAATGCATTAGAAGAATATGTTTATGACTTACGTTCAAAACTTTTGGATGATGACCAATTAGCTACATTCATCGTTGAAACCAGTAAGAATGAGCTTTGCCGAGTTTTGGATGAAACTGAAAATTGGTTATATGAAGAGGGAGAGGATTGTCAGCGACAAGTTTACTCTGATAGGTTGGCGCGATTGAAAGTGAGTTAGACAAAAATTTATTTGTTTGACGTAAATTTTCTGCAAGGAAGGAAATTCTGTAAAACATTAACATTTACTTTTACAGGTGCAAGGTGAACCGATAAAAGACAGAAAAATGGAATTCGAAGGCAGAACTCATGCTCTTAACGATTTATCAGCAAGCATTCAAATATTTAAGAAGGCTTTGGATCAGATTAGAAACTCCAAGGATGATAAGTATTCCCACATTACAGATGAAGAGCTAAAGAAGGTGGAAAAACTTATTCAGGAAAAGTGGTCTTGGCTTGAAGAGAAACGAGTAATTCTCTCTGGAACACCTCGTACACAACAACCTCCAATTCTTTGCGCACAAATCCGAGCTGAAAGACAGGTATGTAATTATTAATAGTTTTAAAATTGTCGATAATGAAAAATAAAAAAATATTTGGCGGAATTATTCTTGAGAATATTCTCGATTTAGATAATTTTTCAAGATTGTTGAATTTTTTTAATTTAATTTTTTAATTATCGATGGGTTAATCAATCTTGAAACGTGGTCTACACTTTCTAATGAAATGTTTTCCAATTTTTTTAAATCTTTAGAAATTTGCAATCTTTGGAAAAATATCATCCTCTGCAGGAAATTTTGTTCATTTATACAAAAGAAGTAAATTAAAGTTTATAAAACATTGTTTCACTAATGTGCACTTTTTAATTACTTTCAGAATCTGGACTCTGTTATTAGTCCTATTTTGAAAAAACCAATGCCGAAGACCGAGCCACCAAAGGAAGAAAAGTCAAAGGATAAGTCAGGTGACAACCACAAGAATAATCAAAACACCCAAGGCGATAGTGGAGCGCCAAATGATCAGCGACAGCCGAGTGAAGACAACATGGACGTGGAATAATTTAAAAATAAAAATACTATGTCCAATATTTTTCTCACGACATCGTCATTTTTTGCTCTAAGAACACATCTTTTTTCTCGAAATACTTAAATTTATTTTGTAGCATTTCCTGTATGAGTGAATGTACAAGTAGAATTTACTTGTTAAACAATTGTAATACCTCATTAATCTGTACCATTTACATTAATTGCTTTTGTTGCGGTGTTCTATAAGAAAGATTGCTGGGTCATGACTTCTTGACAATGGTACCTATTCCTTTTTTTTATTTTTTAGTACACTTAGTGAAATCACTAGCGTAAATAAAAGGACTTCACACAAAAAACTGTTTTTTGTGTTTATGTTTATGCAATATTTTATTATGAATTTCAACATTTAAGAGCGTTGGATAATTCTAATTTAAAAATTAAGTTTCCTTATTTTACTAAACAATTACAATTGTAATTTTACAATTTAATTTGATCAAGTATACTTCTTCGGTATAAACAAGTACAAAGTTCTTTTAAATCTCTCAGCATATCTTCAAATTCTTAAAATATCTAGATTATTGAAATATCGTAAAATGTTTAGAAATCTTTTTGAACTAATTTTATATCCTTAAAATTATAGATTCACTTCCAGACTTTCAATTAATTGAAATTGCTTTTATAATAGGATTATTTTTAAGGCTAAAATTAAATTATTAAAGATTAAGATATTTTAAGATAAGTTTTCAAAATTATCACAGTATATAAATAAATTATTGACATATACATTCTAGCATACTTAAAGTAAAGATTCATCATGCCTTTTCAAATGTCTTTTCAAGCTAAAAGCTTGAGAAAATACATGATTGCACTTATCACATCTATAAGTCTTCGATCCGGTGTGGGAATTTAAATGTCTCTTCAAATGATTCGCCAATTTAAACCTTTTACCACAAAGTTGACATTGGTGTTGCCGAACTGAGTCATGAGAGGCTACATGATTTTTCAAATGACTAGATTGACAGAACCTCTTATTACACAAATTACATTCGAAGGGTTTCACTTTAGTGTGAATTCTAATATGTTCAACGAGGTTGCTTTTCTGTGTGAAAGATTTATCACAATACTCACATTTGTGTAACTTTTTCGCTTCGTGCGTTTGAAGATGAATTTTCAAACTATATTTTTGATTAAATTTCTTATCACAAATATTGCATTGTGACAAGCCTGTCCCACTATGAATTCTCAAATGAGCATTCAATACTTTAGCAAATCGAAACCGCTTCTTGCATATATTACATTCAAACCGAAATATTTCTTTCTCATCTTTTAGTTCCTGGTTCTTCAATTTATGGGTCTTCATATGCTCTAACAAGTACGATGGGTAGGTAAAAATTTTACTGCATATTTTACACTGATGAACATTTGATTTCGTATGCAACCTCATGTGTGCGTTTAATTTACTTTTAGATGCATATGCTTTATGACACCTGAAGCACTTAAAGGGCCGGTGATCAGAATGTGATAATAAACAATGATTTTGCAACTTAGACTCTTGTGAAAAGAAGCGACTGCATTTCTCACATTTATACTTTTTTGTCTTAGTCTCTTCCAACTTTCCTGAGTTTAATTTATCCTTCTGCATTAAAAAATTCGATTCGAAGCATTCTGCGCTTTTGCCTTTGGTCTCTTCAAAAATTTTACGAGCTTCGAAGTTCAAAGGTGTACTTTCAGAAAAAGAAATATTTTGCTGTGAATCTGCGTCTGAAAAACTCAGGTTTCGAATTTTATTTTCATGAGCAAAGCTGTGGTTTATAAGCTGCGTTCTGTTTGTAAAAGTGTGGTTGCAAAGAGAGCAGTGAAGAGCACAAGCAGCTCTATCGGGTACTTCTGAGTTATCTTCTGGGGCTGAATACAAAAGACTGGGTCCTTGGGTATTATTTATATGAATATTAATTGAATTATTACGCAACTGATTCAAATTGAGACATGTATTTTGGGATTCTACGATATGCATGTGTTGAGGTGGAATATTATTTTCGGGCAGAAAAGGTATGTGTATTCTACTGTGAAGACAAAGCTCCTGATAATTCATGAATACTGCTCCACATTCAATGCATTTCAGAGTTTTTTGAGCATTTTGGATGGATAAAAAGCCTTGGTTCTGTTGATAGAGTTTGCATCCAGAGACTGTCGTGTAGGAAGTCACGCCTGAAACCTGTAAAAAAATAATTATAGCAATGAATGGATTTTTTTAAAACTTGGTCAATTTATTCTTCTCAGTGAGATTGATTAAAAATACATAAGCGAATGAAAAATGCAGATGTTTTACCTTCAATGCAGCTTGCCTTAAGGCTCTGTCTGCGACTCGGCACTGCTCCCGATATAAAAGTGCAGATTCCGCTCGAGTAACACATCGATCACACATCTTTTCTGGTAAGCCATCTCCTTGCCATACCTGCAGGATAAAGAGAATTTAAGGCGAATTCCATTAGAGGCTGGATTTGAACCTCATATATTAATTATATATAGCTTTGAAACTTTAGTTTCAAGTAAGAAAAACTGATCAATAACATTATCACTAGAATATTGATATATTTCTCCTCATTGAAAATCATCTGAAAATTAAAAATTTACCTCTAAACAAGATAAGGAGCGAAGTTTTGCTGCCAGTGATGATCCAGCAGGTCCAACAAACAAACAAACCATTTTATCATTGTCCTCTCTTAAACAAGTCCGACAAAGTTTACTAATATTTTCACTGTCTATTTTTTTTGTAACTATAAACATTGTAGACTGTTTGGGTAAACCGAGTTTCTTCACAAACTGAAACCAAATTGGGTCAATGAGAATTGATTTTGTGCGAATTGAATAATTGATAGGCTATTCTAATTTATACAATCACATATATACATACTATGTTTTTTTAATATATAATAATAAATGCATAGAGGTGTATGGTGGTTACATATTTGAACTGATTTGACAACACAACTTCTCAATGTGAGGAATGTTTTGTGCGGTTAGTACTCGGATGGGTGACCGCTTTGAAAATACAACTTCTCAAGTTAAGCAATCTTTTGCGCGGTCAGTACTTGGATGGGTGACCGCTTTGAAAATACAACTTCTCAAGTTAAACAATGTTTCGCGCGTGGGTGGTAACTGATAGTCTCTATTCTTTTTATTCTAAAAAGATCATACGATCTTCTTTGATGTAAAATAAAAATTAATTTTTAATTTTAATTTCTCTATGGGAGGGGGTTTGAAACCCCCCTTGCGCACGGCCCTGGATAATACACTTTTTAAAGTTAAGCAATCATTCGCGCGGTCAGTACTCGGATGGGTGACCGCTTTGAAAATACAACTTTTCAGGTTAAGCAATCATTCGCGCGGTCAGTACTTGGATGGGTGACCGCTTTATGAAATAGCCCCTGCGTAAGAGCAACCCATCGTACTTCCGTGCAATGAACAGTGGTCCCAACAGGAGCCCGTACTCTACTGCGCATGCGTCGCACTCGGTTTCTGATTGGTTGCTATTCGCGCGAAATTTGAAATGCATAATATTTTTAAGCATTTCAAAATTTCGCGCGAATAGCAACCAATCAGAAACCGAGTGCGACGCATGCGCAGTAGAGTACGGGCTCCTGTTGGGACCACTGTTCATTGCACGGAAGTACGATGGGTTGCTCTTACGCAGGGACTATTTCATAAAGCGGTCACCCATCCAAGTACTGACCGCGCGAATGATTGCTTAACCTGAAAAGTTGTATTTTCAAAGCGGTCACCCATCCGAGTACTGACCGCGCGAATGATTGCTTAACTTTAAAAAGTGTATTATCCAGGGCCGTGCGCAAGGGGGGTTTCAAACC
>UCOK01006989.1:0-13618 GCA_900474325.1 Synergus umbraculus
GCCCTGCAGATGCAGCTTATATTTAAGATTTTTTTTTTCATATGTCATGGTAAGTTAGCCGCGATGGTTAAGGCGTTAAGAACTAGGAATTTTGCGAAGCTTATAGGTTCGAATCCCGCGGCGAATAAAAATTTTAATAAAATGCGATTTTAAAAATAGTGTAGTGATTGTTTGAATAATATTGAATAAATGTTGTTCTTAAATATGTTAGTAAATATAGATTATTATAATTATATAATAATAATGCAAAAGTTTTTTATTTTCGCATCGAATCTTGGGGCACCATTGGCGCAGTACTGTACCAGTTGTTAATGGCCATCGGGCCAGTACTGCACCACTACTTAAATCCAGTACCGAACTAAACCTGGCTATAAGTACTGAACAGCGTTATCATCCCAACACTCAGCCAGATCTGCACCAGTATTGGGCTTCCAGTACCACGCCAATGTTGCCCAACTCTGGCCAGTACTAGCACGGTACTACGCCAATTGTTAATTTCCACTTGGGAACTTTCAAATAAAGAGTGTGTGATCATTTCCAGATACTTTGGGCCATCATTTTCGATAATATTATTTTCATTTAGGAATTTGAACCTTCAGAGAATTATTTTTTCGGTATTTTTCCACATATTGAGGGTTTTGAATTTTCGGAAAAAAGATGTTACGATATTTTGCATCATCTGCCTTTATTTTTCGTGGTTGTAAATTTTTAAAGCTTCGCACGCATTTAGTTCGAACTGCAGGTGATAAAAATAAATGATGAATTTATATCGACACGAAATCGTTCCAATCATCAAAGTAATATTTTTGTTAATCGTTCGCTGTGAATGGACATTCGTTAGTTACTGTTATATGTTAATGGACAACATAACAAATTTATGATGTCATAACACGAAGCGTGATGGCAATGCGCCTCGTTTGAATACTGTCCGTTGCAAGAACGGACGCCTCTTTACGGCGGATTAAGCTCGGCGTGTGAACGAGGCTGGTCAAGCGATTCTATTCACTAGAAGTTGTAAAATTTGTGCTGCATGCTATATATTTACTTCAAACTTGCAATGAATTTCCGTTAGCGCACGACAAGAACGAGCTTTACATTGTAATAAGGAAAGTCGGGTTTAATCTCCGGCGTCACTATGTGCGTAATTAAATAAATAAGTCAAGGTTCGAATTTGATATAGAGGATATTTGTAACACGTTCGAATTTCGTTATAAGCGCAATTTTTAAAGTGCATTTCCTATATCTATTATATATGCAGAGCTTTCCCTGAAGCGCCAATATCTGGAAGCGTCAGACCTGCAGATCCTCTTTCTTCTTTTTTTAAAAAGGGATGTAAAAACCTGAGAATCATGTTTTCTCAGTCGGATTACCAATGTATCTCTTTGGATATTCATTTTCAACAAGTACTACTTTAATCGTAGAGTATATCTTTCTCATTAAAGTTACGTACACTGAGAAACTCTATGTTAGAAAAATTACTAATATCGACAGCAAATAGGGGAAAATCCCAAAATTGAGACATTTTAATACAGAAAATAATAAATTTTACTAATTCAATAGTAATTTTTCCTATTTAAATAGTAAAATTTATTATTTTCTCAGTGTACACGTGGAAGTAATTCATGCGATGATTAGTGAAAAATTTTTATTTTTTTTAAGGTCATGTCAATAAGACTCTGGAAATTTTCAGCAAGATCAAGGCAATCTCATCAAATTATTTATTTTCTTGAAAATTTATACAGAATTTGTGAACACTATCATCAAAGAAATTTCGAGAGAAATTTTAAAGGAAAATATAATAATGTAATGCATAAGAAATGTAGGGAATATGGGAATATCAATAATTTAGAAGTTAATGTTTATCATATTTACTACTTCGGTTTTGTTATTTCCCTCTTCTCTAAACTTGAATCCATAAAAAATCAGTGAAAAATCTATACTGGGAATTATAAGTGAAAGATCACTGAAAATCAGTGAACTTCCACTGATCCTAGTTTTTTCAAATTTTGACCGTGGAATTTCATGATTTATTTTTGTGCATCTGAAAAGAGAAAGTTTACGGTACCAAAACCTTTTGCTATTCAGAGGACAACTTGCTTTGAATCGCAAATCGTCGTATAGCTATTTTGAAATTGCCTTCACTTGGAAATTTTCCATCTGTAGCTAGAGTTTCTGTTCATACGTTGCTTTTCATCCAGTATCAATATCAAGAAATCACAGAATTCGATACTCGCCATCGATGTTTTTTTGAAGAAAGCAGCAAGTATATAGAAGCATATTTTTCCAATTCGATGTTTAGATTATATATCACTATATATATATAGTGTATATTCGATCTATTCGTACGTGACGTTTCCTCATATCCAGGAAAGTATTCGAGACCTATTTCACTCGTGCGGAGCCAGCTTTAGTGCATGCTGAAGTGTCAGATACATATTAAATCTCATAATACAAGGGAGACTAAAAATTCTAACAATTGCGTGGAGTCTTCGTTCGCATAAAACATGTAAATCACTGAAACACTTTGCGCGTTCAACGTTTGATGCAAAGGGTTCGGTTCGCATCAGAAATTAGGGTGGGACTGGGAATTACATACGGTCCGCATATTTATGTGCACGCACGCGGTGAAAAAAAAGAAAAGAAAGAAAAGAAGAAAAATTATCCACAAAAGAGAACTCGCAGTGCATTCTAAACATTGTAAATCACATTTTAATACAACGGCGTCATTAACGTTGTATAAAATTGTAAATATATATCCATGAGGACAGAGTCGAGGACAGTTATTGTGACAGCAAGAGAAAACAATATAATTACGTTCAAAGAGATAGAGAGAGAGAATAACATTTCGTTATACGAGTATCAACTACAATCTAGCTCATGTGAAATCACATCCAATCGAACATTGCAATCTGTTTTGTTTGTTTCGCGTACTGGAAGGCAAGATTGAAATTAGAGGTAGCAGAACAGGACTTCTGATTCATGAAATCAGTTTAATTGACAACTGACTCTGGTTTGTCCCAGTAGAGACACAATAATTTTCCAATTTATGTTATCATTTTTTTGATTTAGAAGCAAAAAATGTCCTTCTCCAAACTTTCAAAAATCACTTTTTTATTTTTTTTTAATTTTTAATTTTTTTTTTAAATCTAGTGCCAAATCGTTTACTAATACATTTTAGTGAGCATTTTTACTATACATTCGTTAAAAACTACTAATCCATAGTAAATAAGTACTAATTCAGTTAGTAACGGTAATTAAATGAATTAGTAGTTTTTAACTAATTGACAGTAAAAATGCTTACTAAAGTCTATTAGTTAACGATTTGGCACTATTTCGTTAGTAACTTCTTACTAATTCAGATTTGGAGAGTAATATT
The DNA here is from genome assembly GCA_900474325.1 of Synergus umbraculus. Taxonomy (NCBI): domain Eukaryota; kingdom Metazoa; phylum Arthropoda; class Insecta; order Hymenoptera; family Cynipidae; genus Synergus; species Synergus umbraculus. The sequence goes on from UCOK01006989.1 coordinate 3,377, forward strand.
TTTCAGTCTCTCTTTTCCACCCCTTTTTCAAATTGAAGAATAAAACAAATTTTTTTCAGCCTGATACATCAATAATATTTTGACTTATAAGGGCAGATGTTCAAGCCATAAAAAAATCTCGATTTTTTGGATTTTTGACACGAGATTCGTTAAATTTGAGAAGCCCTAGTGAAATTATCCTCTCAAAAGTAGTCATTGAAAGAGCTAAGGGAAAATAATTGTTATTTTCGCAACAAATAATGCTGTGCACAAGGGAGTGAATGGTGAGAGGGGTGAGGGACTGTGGGGAAGAAAAGCATGCGTTTTTCAAGTCCTTTTGCCTCATTCTGCGAGTCCCAAAGCGACTGGGACATTGTTTCAAAGTTCCAAGCTTACGTGGATACTCTATACATGTACCAACTCATACTAAGTATGAGTATGATCATGCATAGTTGCACACTAGAAGAGGATGTTAGTCGGATATGGTTGTATGAAGGGTTAGGTCGAGGGGGCGAGAGAACAGAAATAGGAACAAAGAGAGAAGAGCATTTACTCGCTCACCTCTACAAAAACAAAGGTCTGATATTTTTCCCAGCGTAATCCGACGTGCTATCGTCGGCTAGGATAAATCCTAGGAACTATATACTCGTGTTCATGAATGTACATTGTAGACTATTCATTATAGATTATACACATGATATATATATGAAGTGCATCTATCGAGATGCATTAAACTCGAGGACTCGCCTTAATTCATTATCACATGTCTTCCGTCAGATGTCATCGCTTCTTGTAATCGATCATTTTAAATCTCTTGTATTTTTCTTTTAGTTTCATCCACGTTACATAACAAAGAAATATGATTTTGATCGATCTTCTCTTATATGATTGATTAATGCGGTTTTCTTTTAAATTTATTATGTTTTATTTGTTCCCACGTGCGATTCATAAAGAAATACGAGTTTAATTTGAGCCAACACAGAAAGTAGTGTTTAGAAAAAGAGAATTGGAAAAAGAGGGAAGATTTTTTTGGAAAAGAGGATGGAAAAGTAGTAGGAGAATAATATTGGAAAGGAAGATTAGAAGAGAGAGTTAGAAAAAGGGATTGAAAAAGTGCGTTGGGAAAGAGGGTATAAATTAATTTTTGAAAAATGATGTATTTTTAAGATATTTGAAAATTATAAAAGCGTAACGGTACTCGGATTGTGTAAGATTCTTAAAATTGTAAATGATGTAAGCGCAGTGGAAGAAATTCTCGGTTTGTTCAGAATTTAGTGTGCCAATCGATCAATCCGACTTGTGGAGCAATGAATCAAAATAAAAAGTTGAGAGGCACACTGGTCATTGTGAGGCGGGTACCATCGATCTTTTGGACGTGAACGCGATAAGATAACATAAAAACAAAAAAAGTTACCATCTGCTCGATTTTTTAACATTCGCAATCTTCTGGGAGGAATTCTTCCATTGTTAATTAGATAAGGAAGATTAGTTTGTCTGTATAGAACTAAGAGATCGCAAATCAAATTGATGAATTTGATTTCAAAAGTGATTAATATTCTAAAGTTTATGCCGTTGAAATTCTTTCCTCGCAGTATTTACTAAATTTTCCGATTCCGGAAAGTATAAATTATTAATTGAACACAATTATCCATCGAAAGAAGCATTGCGACTGCTGTTTGCGCAAACATTAAAATTATTCATCACATGAATGGATAGCTGTAAATATTTAAAATTCAAATACGCAGCTTGCATAACAAGTGCAATATTTGGTTGAATGTATAATACTTTACTTCACGAGTGGAATTTTATTAAAATATCAACTTCCCCGTTTCTCCATTTGTTTTAAAGAAGCGAAGCGACAGACAGTGAAAAGACTTTGGTAATATTAGCATGCTGCGAAAAATTTCTCAGACTAAAGGAGCATTATTTGCTTCTCGTGGAAAATATACGTTGGGACTGTCTAACGTTCTGTTTACATACACGCTTGCTCGTTTTTCTCTTGAAAAATTCTCCAAGACTAAATTGCATTCCGTACGCTTGAACATCACACGGGCTTATGGCATTCCGCTAAACGACTTTTGCGTAAAACCGACGGAGCTTTCTCGACCAAATATGGTTGATGGACTGTAAAAAACCCTGACGCTCGTTTCCTTTAAGTATCCCGATGCCTCCTTGGAAAATGAAATTCAGCATTTTGATTTCCCAGTCGAGTTTTATTCATATTTTCTATTCTTGATTTAGAATTTTAGAGAATGGAACACTTTTTTTTAAAATAATATTATATTGCGACGGCATTCATATTTTTTCAGGTCAATCAATAATACTATACACAGTACATAATATTGGTTTAATTTTCAATGCTTCAAATTAGAAATTCATCATATCTGCGTGCAGACTTTCAATTAAACAATAGGTCAATCTTGAAACATACATATTTTTCATTTTGTGGATACATTGATAAACAAAAAAAAAGTAACATATACAGAGTTTTCTTGTACAACGCACAAAGTAAGACTCTAAAAAAGTGAAATACAGCATAATTTCAGCTTTTATCTGCCCAAATAACAAAAGATGAATATTACTTGTAACTGTCACTTAGAAACAATTAAAACACTTTATATATTGTGCCTCTGACCACTGAATCCGATTTCCCTTAAAAAAGTGAACTAAAGAAAAACTGTGTGAAGCAGCGATTCTCGACCGGAGTGAATATTTCGCAGGCTCGCCACTTTGTCTTTTTTTCTGGATTTGAATTTGAATCGAGCCAAAGCCATGTCGTCCGATCTAAAGAACGACTGACCCGATTCTGGAATTTTTATCCCAATTTCGGGAAGAACGTAAATTAAATGGGATGCACTGCAATGGTACCTCATAGATCGTAGGGTTTTCCTTTAAATTTCTACTGATAAACTAGCAGGAGTTTGTTCGATTCGAAACCACCTCTTTCGCATCGGGAACGACTGACGGGAGTTTTTCACCGACAAAACTTTCTCCTCAATTTCTCCTCTTTTTTCTGTCAGTACTGCCGCGTACGTGACGCTGCATTTACATAACGCCGCTGCAAATTGTCAATGCGGCCAGCTTTGAAAATAAAATATGCACTGCTGTTCCCCGCAACCGGTACAGGAGCGCAGTAGCGGAACTGGGACGTGATTTAAGGGGCTGTGCAGACGAATAAATTTCACCAAGTCCAACGTTCGGGGAAAGGTGGGACTTTGCACACCGTGCGAAAAATGTATGCCTCGTGCACGCTTTTTTCTGGGTGCAAAATATCCCGCCTCCGCTTTTTATATACCAAGTCTCTTCTTCCTTTCTTCTTCCCCTCTTCTTCATATTGGAGAGTCCATTTTTTCCGGTTTTTTTTTTAATTTTTAAAGCACTCAGCGATGTGTTTACCCTGGGTCAGCGAGCGTGAATAAAACCAATACAAAATTCGCTCTTGGTATATGCGTTATATCCATACATTTTCGTTTGTAACTTTCCATGTTCGGCTGCCTGTCAATGTAGGCGTAAAAGTGATGAGAAAACCCTAGTAGTGCATGGAGTAATTCAAATGGATATCTCAAATTGTGCTTTTGGACTCTTCTTTTTACGAATTTTCAGAGTGGAGTACTTCATTTATTGGAAAGCAATTTGGTTAATGTATGTACATATATGTATGTATATTGCATATAGAAATCGTAGGAATTGTCAATCATGAGAAAATTAGGTATAATAATTTGAATAGTTGATGTATTTGAATAATTAAAATCCCTTTTATATCAGAAAAATCTCTTCAAATTCCAAATTTCTCGAAATTTTACGAAAGCATTCAAAATCACTTAAAATTCATTGGAATCTTTTACAATTCCTAGAATCCTATTATAATATTATTCCTCAAAATTTCAAAACATTTAAAATCCCTTGAATAACTGGAAATTGTTAAAAGTAAAATAAATAATCGTGCACGTATTGCACGTGTTGGTTTGCTAGTTATGTTAAAAAATTACTATGTATCGCAATTACGGATCATTAAAACTATATACATAAAAATATGAAAACTGTATATATTTTCTGGTAAATAGTTAGTTCAGTTAAATAAATAATTAGTAGAAACACTCTTAATTAAAAATAATCACGTGAGTGATTAATGTTTTTGAGAGGATAGAATAGTATGCAGGTATATGTGAGAACTGTTTATTTGCCTTGGTGTGAAAGTTCAACAGCGCAAGATATACAAACTTTTCCCGGTTGCCTACTCAAACACAAATACGTTTACGACAAAGTAGTAAAGACCCGTACACGGTCAGCCGCTCCTGTTTCTATTTCTGCAGTTGCAACGATTTGCTCGTGGAAGTGCACTGATATGAAACTCCCAGCGAAAATACGACTCTTGATAAGACAAGTACTCAGAGGTACTTATTTCAGGTTCTGATTGTTGCTTAAATTTTACTAACTACGTGCATACTCTTACAGAATTAAAATTCATCCGAAAATTCCATGGTTTAAAAATCGAAACAAAAATATATTCCAGTGAACATGGAAATTATATTATGCCTGAACTAATTAGTTGTGGAATTTCCTTTCGTGTTTTTATGGATACCATTCGACAGAAATTCTGTAGAATCCTGCCATATTTAAAATACCAAATAAATCCATGAATTGGAAACAGTATAAATTCGAATTAGTTATGATATACAAAATATATTCTTATATACCATCATTTTCTAATGTTTCAAAAAGCAAAATATAATCAAGACAACAATTCGTGCTATTCTTTGGCTAAATAAGCTGGAACTTATTCAAGATCTTTTTCCAGTTCTTTATATATGCATAACCAGATTATCTTTCTGCAGAGCGACTAACCATCATCAGAATAAGTTGAACTTTAATTGAATAGTCTGGCACACAACGTAATCCGACTTTGTCCCCATTTCTTGAATTATCATCCACGATTCTGTGCAGGATGCACAAATTTAATTCTCTCAATTTTTTTATTTCCCTACACCTTTTACACATATATATCCGAGACTAGGTTTGATATGAATTCACAAAGAATAATAACTATAAAGGCATGGAAATCATAGAGGTTTCAACGGTTCAGCACTCATTTTTGTTACCCTCGTGGCGCTGATAACAGCAAATTTTCTGACTCCTGACAGATACATACATTCCTGTTGTCCATCAAATGAGCAACAAATAACAGACTATTGTTGTCTGTTGAGCGTTCAATAGTGTGCACTGCGCGCAAACGAGAGTTTGCGCTTAACAATAGAGCGGCGGTCCAGGACAGAACTTTTCAGGCTCGGAAAACAATGCCAAGAGACGGGCGACAGCCGGTTTAATTAAACGCATCGTCAGCCTTGTATGGTAACACGCTATGGTCTAGGGGACTACGTACCACGTACTCGACTCTCAATCTGTATATGCATTTTGTTCACGTGAATGTGTTCGTGCACTGGTGAGAATTGAAAGGATGGTGCACCGCCGAGATAAGTAAAGCAGCCGAAATCCGTACGGGCCTCGTTATAATTCATGTAACGCTTTACAATACGCCGAGATTTAAGGTCAACATTGCGCGAGAGAGCTTGTTAATCACTGCAATATCTCAAATTCTCTAAATCATGAAACTTTTGGACTTTATATCATGTAAATAATTTATAATACTTTTAAAATCTCCCGAAATCTTTTTGAAGAGAAAAAAACACAGTAACGAAAACCGAGAAGCGAAAAGTTATATAATCATGCATATCATGCTTTATTATTATCCACACAATAGATTTTGCAATCTATTGTTCTGAAGACGAGATCCAGTTGCAGAAAATTTTTGACGAGTATCTTTTACATATTAAAAAGGTAGAGATATGTATTTGAAGGTCATAAATTTTATATTGATATAAATGGACAGTAAACATTAGACAATTTTTTAAATAACACGTGCTGTTTGTAGATAAAAAAGAAAATTATCGCCCAGCATAGAACATAAAATATTTTTCCAACTGATAAATAATTCAACAACAAACGTGACAAAAAAACGTTAAAGATTCAACTAAAATTAATATCAGTGCATTATCACCTCATCCCATATGTTTAATATCTCAGATTTTAAATTTTAATATCTTAATTTATTAGAACATTAATATCTTCTGTTGTGAAAACGTAATATCTCTAAAAAGTCGATATATTATTCTATAATATCTAGATATTATGTGATAATATTCAGGTTTTTAATATTCAGTTCTTAATGTCGATAGTTGTCTCCGTTAATGTTGGTTCTGATCCACTGATTGTAGTAAGGATCTTGCAAATATGCAAAAACATTAGAATACTGAGAATCAGTCTGACTATATAGTCCACTCCAAAGAAAAACTCCAGCCAAGGTACCGTCAACAATTAATTTGTCTTCACCCGGCACGTGACTAACTACACGTTTTTGACGAACGAAAAAATCCGATGATTCCTCTGGAATAATTTGATAAATTAATCTCTCCATATTATATTTTCTTAGACTTATCAGTTTTATTCTAGATTTTCCGTGGGATATAATTGCAGCACTTACGAAATTCTTCATCTGTAAAAGTTCCAATGATTTCTTGAGACCAAATTCCACAAAGAATTAAAAGATGTAAAAATACTTTTTCGGTCATTTTATAGTTCAGACCACGAAATTTCAATTTTTTAACTTATTGTGTTCTATAAAAACGAGATCCAATTGCGGTAAATTTTTTATTTCTATCGTTTATATTGTATCTTTATTTATTAGTCAGATAAATACTGTCGTAAAAATGGCAGAGACATAAAATTGAAGGTCACAAGTTTTATTGATATAAATGTATAGTAAATATTAGACGATATTTCGAATGACATGAGCTGTTTTTAGATTCATTTAAATAAATATCAATTTTATTACCTTATCAAGTTCCTTTTTTAAAAACTGTCAGAAAATCTATATAAAAAAATTTGAAACTTTAATTAAAAAAATATCGGTAAACAACCAAAATGTTTTAAGTATTAAATATTTTTATTAATGCTTATCACTTTTCGTGACACTCTTTTTTATCTGAGAGATAGCAAAAAATATAGGTTCTGCATTAGTACACAAAATACCTTAACATATTAAACTGATTTATAATTTAAACTATAATCATGATTCTGTAGACTACCCAACGGAATGTATATCAAATAATTGAGGAATTCCTATTAATGTCACTCACATTAACATTACGGGAAATCGAAAGTATCTCTCAATTGTTTTCCTTTGAAAATAGAAGAGATTGCAGTTCAAATAAGCATTCAAGCGAAAGGGACTCGTTGGATAGACGTGGAAATTGATTATGGTGAAATCGTTGGAACGTTTCAGATCTATTATATGCAACAATCCTATCTGTGCATGCATACTTGCAAGCAATACCCGCATGATAATGCATGTATGGGAAGGTATGGGTTCAAGGAGGTCAAATCAAAGCATTGCAAAGCTGCATGTATCCTTTGCATATGTGGTGAATTTACCACAGTATTGCACTCAGGTTTATCAATACTGACCTAATTTCGCACAACCACCTGTCCTGTGTGACTGTACAATACAATACTTTCCGCGCACAAGTCCATTTCCGATATCCGAATATCATCTTCCGGTCTGTGTTCCATAAGCCCCTTCAACTACTGAATTATTACCATTGTTCTGTTTCTACTCTGTTAAGCATTTTGGCAGTAAAGCCACGTATAAGCATTAAGTTTTGCTTTCTCTTTACTTTCCACAAGAGTTTTCCCTTAAATTTATGAATTTATCCATCCGTAAAAGAAGGGTTTCTAATTAAAAATTATGAAATTACGTAGAGTTTGTTCTCGGAAGTTTTGAGGTAGAGTGTCTCGTTTGAATTAAACTCAAACAATATTTGTAAGTTTCGTGAGTTTTTGAAGGTTCCATTTTTTTACTAAAGTTCATGAATAATACAGAGACGAAGGCGGGGAATAAGGACAAAAGGTATGAACGAGTTTGCGAGTCACTTAAATACCGCAGCTTCCTAGCGAGGAAATAAAGAGGTGCATTGTAATGAAGGAAGTGCAAAAAATATATGCGTTGTTTTAAGAATTCATTTTCTTTTGTTGTAGCAATTGCATTACTTAAAATTAATTTATATATTTTTCGAATGGAAATTTTGCAATCTGTGAACCATTTCGTTTTTGCTTTACGATCTTTCAACAAATAATATAAAAATTTCTCTGTGAAAATCTGTGCGTCAATGGAGTGTCGTGTAGTTTGGTGAAAATACAGAGAGCAGAGAAATTTAGTTACACAATAATTTACTCATCTCTAGCCTATAGCAATGTAGCTTCACACTCGGAAAATGTTGAATCTGGTTGGGTGGTACGTCATCGTTGTAGCTTGCAGGCAACTGTCCGCGAAACACATGCAATATGGATTACGCTGCATTACGGTTGTTACGACCACTGTTCTGGCTAACGTCATCGCGGTCAACCGGAAACAAGTCCAATGGCAAACGTCGTGAGAACCTTACAGCTTCACAATGTTAAATAGAAATCCAAAATGCCGAGCCTCGCCCATTATCCTGCATAAATTTGCATCAAAACATTAGACAAATTAACAATTGCTTTCAGTGTTTATTACAGTTTTATCGTTCGGAATATATATATACACAGGACATCAAAGTTCAATTATAAACTATAAAAAAAGTTGATGTAAATGTACATCGTGCGACGATGGAAATTATTCGATCAGCGTGACACGTTGTAAAAATACATGCTTTTGTTTTCAACTTACGTCCGCCATGAAGAAATACATGCAGGACATAAATTCACCAGCGTCGTATATGTAAAATTACGTGCGAGATGTAAATCAGCACTCAAGTTATAAAATTTAATATTTTAATTTGATTTATAATAATAATAATGTAATTTTACATACGACGCTGGTGAATTTATGTCCTGCATGTATTTCTTCATGGCGGACGTAAGTTGAAACCAAAAGTATGTATTTTTACCACGTGTCACGCTGATCAAATAATTTCCATCGTCGCACGATGTAAATTTACACCAACTTTTTTTAACAGTGTATAAAAGACTCTTTCTAAAGCTTGCATTCGAATTAGAAACTTTCTTGGGTCTCTGGGTTACAAATACTCCTCTTTACTTTTTTAAGAGGTAAAAACCCTACCGAGGACAATAAAAATCTATAAGACCACAGCTCGCCACTTCTTTTTGAGTGAAATTCAGACTCTTCTCAACTTCTCTATGAATTCTCCCCATTGGATTCTATCTTCTTCCATTATCTTTTTCTTTTTTCAGCCAGCAATCTTCGTCAAGGAAGCATATCCCTCCTTTATCGATTCGAGAATGCTCACTTCGTCTTGGGTCCTTTTATTTCCTTCTTTTGATTCCCGTTGTGGAACGACTCGCTAAAGTGGTAAATCTTGTCCGCCAACTAGGCGGCTGGTGACTAAAGTTGATAGCGGTTGTGGTGGTAGGGTAAAGTTTCAAACTTCCTTGGTACATCTCGATCGAATTCTGCGCCGCCAGTGTCTGACTTGGCGCGGTCGCCGATATTCATGCAAGCATCAAGAGGCTTGTGTGAGGTCCCATGTAACTTTGGTAACGTGCCTGTATATATCCAGGACCACGGATACATAATGCAAACAGTTTGGGCCAAGCCCCGGTCACAAGTTTAACTTAGTTTGCCACGACGGTAGAGGTAATTGCATTTACTCTGACGTCTGCGTCTCTAGGTTTCACGCGATTCGTCGGCTGCAGTTCGTAAATGAAGATCCACCCGGAATTTGCCGTTTAATGACAGTAGGAACCTTTTGAAGAGTGTAAACGCAACCTCTACGAAATTGTAACTAAATGACCATCGAGAGCTTTCACTATACAGAAAGTAGCCAATTATTATTGAGTACGTTCCCTATTTGGGTTAACGCTTGACATACGAGCAAATAGAGACAGAACTCTTTTCATGTAGCTGTATAAATATTTTACAACCCAAGTGGAAATTAACAATTGGCGTAGTACCGTGCTAGTACTGGCCAGAGTTAGGCAACATTGGCGTGGTACTGGAAGCCCAATACTGGCGCAGATCTGGCTGAGTGTTGGGATGATAACGCTGTTGTTCAGTACTTATAGCCAGGTTTAGTTCGGTACTGGATTTAAGTACTGGTGCAGTACTGGCCCGATGGCCATTAACAACTGGTACAGTACTGCGCCAATGGTGCCCCAAGATTCGATGCGAAAATAAAAAACTTTTGCATTATTATTATATAATTATAATAA
>UCOK01006992.1:4154-32004 GCA_900474325.1 Synergus umbraculus
CCACAACATACATATTTTAAAATTATAAAAGTACCTTGAAGTACGATTGAAATCTAATCAGAGACATGAAAAATTCTAAAACTTCCCAGAAACTTCTTGAGATTCTTTTAAATTCAATGATAACAATTCAAATTTCATGGAATCCTTTAAAATTCTCACAAAATCATTTAAATATCAGAAAAATCTCTCAAAATCACTTAAAATTATTAGAAATCTCATAAAATTCCTTAAAATTTTTGGATAATATTTCAAATTCCTTAAATCCCATAAAATTCTACCAAATCGTTTTAATATCCTAAAAATCTCTTGAATTTCGTAAAAATCACTTAAATCAACTTGAAATCCTTAAAAATATTACAAAATCTTTTATAAATTATAGAAATATTTTTTGAAAACCCTTTTAAAATTTTACGAAAAACTTCGAAATCTTTGTAAATTCTACATAATCTTTTAAAAATCATAAAAATCTTTTGAAATTTCTCAATAAAATACCCTATAAAGTTTAAAATTCCTTATTTAAATCCCACAACATACATATTTTAAAATTATAAAAGTACCTTGAATTACGATTGAAATCTAATCAGTCATGAAGAATTCTAAAACTTCCCAGAAACTTCTTGAAATTCTTTAAAATTCTACGATAGCATTTAGAATCCCATTATATTTCATGAAATCTTTAAAAATTCCATAAAATTCCCTTAAAAGTCCTAAATTTTCAATGCAGTTCAAGTTTAGACTCGTGACAAAATGATTATTAACGAAACCAAATTCAAAATTTCAAATTCAAACTTTAAAATTTAATTTACGCGGAAGTTACGATTCGGCAAGTATCGATTGTCGAAAATCACTATCGATACTTACACGACGAATCAGGAGTGCGGAATAGGCATTACGATATTTCGACTTCGACTCAATGATCTTTTTAGAATAGATACTAGAAATTTAATCTAATTTCTTTCGCATTCAAGTTATTTAAAATTTTAAGCTTTTCCCAATATTCAAATTGTATCAGAATAAAAAATCATCCCCTAAGTACAAAAAAAAATCATAACAATTTCCCTATCTTCGAGACATAAAATTTTATTATTTTAAATAGTTCTATTTAATGTTAAAATAAGCTCAAAATAGTTTCATCCACCTAAACCCCAAGGTTCACCCCTAAAATCAACCCCTAAGTACAAAAATATTCATTAAAAATTTCCAAACTTTGAAACATAAAATTTTATCATTCCAAAAGGGCTCATTTAATATCCAAAGAAGCCATTAAAAGTTTCATCCACATAACCCTTAAGGTTATCCCTTAAAATCAACCCCTAAGTACAAAAAAAATCATTAAAAATCTCCAAATGTTTTTCTGAAGAAGGTTTTATTTTATTGTATATATATATTTACTTTACGTTCAACACAAATCCATATAAGTTACGTAGCTAGGGTTAAAAGCCCCCCACCCCCGTAGATTAGCGTAATAATTTCCACTACTACCCCCTCCCCCCTTCTAGTGGCTGCGTAGTTTATGGATGAGCCTTTACAAGTTTCTACAAGAAGCCTAACACCGTTTCATCCACCTAATCCTCTAGGTTATCCTCAAAATCAACCCCTAAGTTTAGGGGTTGATTTTGAGGGTGAACCTAGAGGGTTAAGTGGATAAAACTGTTTTTGGCCTCTTTTAACATTATATGAACTCATTTTAAAAGATAAAATTTTAGTTCTGGAAATTTGGGGATTTTTAATGATTTTTTTTTGTGCTTAGGGGTTGATTTTGAGGAATAACCTTGAGGGTTAGATGGATGAAACTGTTTTGGCTTTCTTTAGACATTAAATGACCCATTTGGAATGATTAAATTTTAGGTCCCGAAGTTTATAGATTTTTAATGATTTTCTTTTACTTAGGGGTTGATTTTGAGGGTGAATCTTGTTTGGTAGAGGGTTGAAACATTTTTAGGCTTCTTTGGACATTAAATGGACCCATTTGAAACAATAAAATTGTAGGCCTCGAAGTTAGGGGAATTACAATAATTTTTTTCGTACTTAGGGGATGATTTTAGGGGTAAATCTTGTGTGTTAGGGGGTTGAATAAGTTTTTTCTTTCTTTTAACATCGAATATGGAAGAATTTCGCCCAATCAGACTTTAGGTCCCAAAGTTAGGCGATTTATAATTTTTTTCTACTTAGGGGTTGATTTTAAGGGTGAAAATAGGGGTGTAGGTGGATGAAACTATTTTGAGCTTCTTTGAACTTTAAATGGAACTTTTTAAAATAATAAAATTTAGCTCTCAAATTTGGGGAATTGCTATGATTTTTTTTTGTACTTAGGGGATGATCCTAGTGTGATAGGGGGTTGAAATTGTTTTGTGTGTCCCACATTTTTTAAATACTACTTGTAACTTAATTTATTTTTTCGGAAAACTTCAGAACAATTATACTATAGTGTTGAGGTTTCCTGTTTAGTTTCTCTTTGTCATTTTCTTTGGCAGTCAATTACACGTTGAAAAACGTCGAGCAGCATCGTCTCCATTAATTTTCCACAGCGAGTATAAAACCTGCAGCGACAGTAAAAGGCTTTCCTGGGTCGCGAACCCTTTACCTCACTGTTTTCCCATCCATACCTCGCAAGTTCTAGTGGTGGTTCATTACATTCACCTTTGAGTAACCTTCCACCGCCATTTATTAGATTCATGCTCTAATTTTTACCTAAAATGAAACAATTAAATTTTTATGTTAAATTTTTGTTTCGTTTAAAGCAAAAAGTATACAAATTAAATATTTTTTGTCTCGATAGCGCCACATCTTTATGTATTTTTAAACAAAATAATATAATGAAAAATTTTGAGCATTTCTACTTCAATTTATCCCAAATGCATAACTATATACGTTTATAATTAAAAATATATATCGAAAGGACCTGATTAGGGCCACAGAGATAATTTTTTTAGTCGGGCCTTGATGGGGAAAGCTATTCGGGCCCTGATTGGGGAAACTGGTCGGGCCCTGACGGGGAAAACTAGTTGGGGCCCTGATAAGGAAAACTAGTCGTGGCCTGACTCATAAAAGCGTTACGATCTAGCTGGGGCTCCGACTAGTTTTCCCCGTCAGGGCCCGAAAAGTTTTCCCCATCAGGGCCCGACTAAAAAAAATGTTATTTCAACTAAAAATAACCATATAAATTAATAAAAGTGTCTTCTATATTTTTCCATACAAAATTATTGTTAATGCAAATGAATTCAGAACTTAAACCACATACAGAATAAATCTACAAAGCGAATAGTTACTCAATTCTGATATTTATTGAGTCAAATGGAGAGATTGAATTTTGAGATTAAAACATGAAGCCAGCAATTGAAAATCAGTGAAAATGCACTAAAATCCCAGTCACGTGTTACGTTTTTGAAATTCAATTGAAATTCAAATAAGTCAAGCTCGTATTGAGATCGAGATTACGTATTCAATTACATAGTGACTCTAAAGCCACAATATTGATGAATTAAATTTGATATGCAACTTTTAATGTACCGAGATAATTGTTTTCAAACACAATCGATTTAACTTGTGCTTTTAGTGACATTGTTTTTTTTTTCTTTTTTTTTTTCTTTTTTCATCTTGACCCAGAAAATCTCACAACACAGCGACAAACATCATTTCCATGCCGTCAATAGTGACGCAGTGTTTCGCGGGAGGGCAAGAAGATTCAAATAGAGGCGCGGCAGTCGTTTGTCATTCGATCGGGGACATGAATATTGCTAAGAAGAAATTGCGATAGACTTCCGGTTAGTCGAATGCAGAGCTGGGTAACTATTTCACATGAATTCATTTCACATAGGTTTTTTTTTAATACAAAATGCCATTTTCTATTTTTTTTTTTAATAGGAAGAAGAAACTCATTTTGCAGTTTCCATCTTCAATAGATTTTCAAACTATTTTCTATTTAAAATACCATTTTAAATTTTTTTTTGTTTTTTCCTGAATAATTTAGATAATAACAAATAAAAAAAAAATAAAATAATAAATAAATAAATTCTGGATGTTTCTGCCTTAATTTATAAATTCTGATTCTGTGCATAGAAAAGAACAAATTATTTTTTTAATAAAAGTAACTCAAATGTATAATAAAAATTCGTTTAATAGTAATTTACAATAAAATTATGAGAAAGCAAAACAAACAAGTTAAAAGAAATCAAAATTTAATATTTAGTTACTCAAACCCAAAATTTTGCGTAATTATAATTTATAATTGACTTTGCAAATGAAACTATACAGTATTAAAAATAATAAAAATCCATTTTACATTTTTCATATTAAATAGAAAATAAGTAACCATTTTCTATTTTAAATTGATTTTGTAAACCTATTTTGCATTTTACATTGTAAATAAATTTCGAAAACCAATTTAGTCGAATGCAATACGTGCCAGTTTATGTAGCAGGAAGCTTAGAAATAATTTTTAAAAAAAATAGTCAATTCTCACTGAAATTCTCTAATTATATTATAAAATAATAAAATAAATATAATAAAATAAAATATACAATTTAAAAGTATCTGCGGAATTGAGATAATTTTTTTATCGAAAATGTATATTTATTTTTCGTTTTGTTGGTGGTTTTTGAATTCTGGCAGAAGGGTATAAATCGCAGCTTCCGATAGACGTCTTGTTGCGTCATTATTGTGATGGCAAAATCTATTTAACTAAACACAAGCACTTTTGAAGACGCCAGCTTACACTGGCGGGGCCATCGGTGGCACGTGGCACTTTTGCCAACTGGCTTTCGCCATTGCCATTGGTGAAAATTCGTTTTGACTTCGCGGACAATCGCCGAAGACTCGTTAGAATTTAGGACAAGCGACGTAAAAACGGAAAGCTGAATCTTTAAAATAGACTAGAGTACACTGACATTTATTAATCGAGTATTATGTAGATAATCTATTTTATTTTAAAATCTCACTCATTCAGAGTTAGAGAATAATTTCTGTATTTTTGAAGGCTTATGCTTTGCGAGTAGTTAGGAAAAATAGAAATTGACATTTATGCTAACTATGTTGTTTTTGTTGCATATATATATAAATATAGATTTTATAGTTTATTTAACAGATTTTAGAAACTTTCCAAAGATTTCGAAGGATTTTAACAAATTTTCAGGCATTCTTTGAGATTCTCAGGGTTTATAATGATTTCAAAACATTTTTTATAATTTAAAAATGTTTCTAGAAATTTAAAGGGATTTCAAGACATTTGTATAATATTTATAAAATTAAGCGTGGAAATTTAAAGGACTTTATGAAAGTTAAGAGATTTTTTAGAAACTTTAGGGAATGGAAAGATTTTAAGGAATTTTAAAGTTCCTTGAGAAATTTAAAAGGATTTCACGATATTTTTATGGTTTTCTAAAGATTTTGTGGAATTTTAGGGAATTTTTAAAAGTTTTCAAATATTATAAAGGTTTTTTTTTTACGTATTTTAAGGGATTTAAAAGTTTTTAGTGGAATTATAAAGGAATTAAATAAATTTGTAAAAATTTTAAGAGATCTTAATAAATATTCTCGTGGAATTTAAAAGGATTTTTAAAGGCATATACGAATTTTAAGAAATTTTGATTTTTTTAAATAATTCTATAAGGGATTTTAATGTTACCCATGGAATTTTAAAGGATTTGTTGAGATTTTTATGATTTTTAAAAAATATTGTGGAATTTTGCAAAATTTTAAGAGATTTTTGCGTATTTTCAAGGATTTAAAAGTTTTTTTTTGTGGAATTATAAAGGATTTTAAGAAACTTGGAATAGTTTTAGGAAATTTTAAGGGATTATAAATTTTCTCGTGGAATTTTAAAGAATTTTAAAAGGCTTGTAAGAATTTTAAGAAATTTTGATTCTTTAAAGTTATTTTAAGGGATTTGATTGAAATTTTCATATGGAATTTCAAGATGTTTTCAAGAATTTTAAGAAACTTGTAAAAATTTTAAGAAATTTTCACATTATGAAATTTTATAGCGTTTTAAATATTATAGTTAAATTTTAAGGAATTTAAAGATATTTTTACGAATTTTAAGGGATTTCAATAAGTTTCAAATAATTTTAAGAGATTTTAAAATGCTTGCAAGAATTTTAAGAAATTTTGACTATTTTAAAGTGATTTTAGGGGATTTGATTGAAATTTTAAATAATTTCACAAGATTTTTATGATTTATAAAAGATTTTGTAGAATTTTATGGAATTTCAAGAGGTTTTCATGAATTTTAAGAAATATTTACGTATTTTAAGAGATTTTAAAGAATTTGTGACATTTTGTAGAACTTTAAATATTATAGAGAAATTTTAAAGATATTTAAGATGTTTTTATGAATTTAAAAAGATTTCAGTGAATTTTAAGGGATTTCAATAAGTTTCCAATCATTTTAAGAGATTTTAACGCATTTTAAGGGAGATTAAATTTCCTCGTGGAATTTTGAAATATTTCAAGAGATATTTTTACTGAAAATTTTTTTCGCATTTTTAGTATTTTTTTTTTGTCAGGGAAATTTGTCTGAAAGTCAAGGAAAAGTCAGGGAAATGAAAAAATTATATCTTGTGGCCACCTTAATTATCGCACTAAAATTGGTCCACTTGTACTGGAAATTTTCGTCCGATAACGAAAGTTAAGCATTTTCAGGTGCGGTTAGTACATGGATGGGTGACCGGTTGTTAAATACTTTAAGTAGCAATTTTTTTCAGTATTAAGAGTATTATTGTTTTTTTTTTTTTAAATAATTGGGAAAATTCTAAAATAAAAATTGACTTAATTAAAAAAAAAGAAAAAGAAAAAAAAAACAATAGATATACGATAAGGTCGCGTATATAGGTGGGTCTAAAATGTAAACGATTTTTTAAGGAAACGCTCTACTGAGCAGAGCAATGCTGCCAACCGCGTGGCGATGAGCGACGTAACATAAACCTGACCTAACTTAACCTTTTGCTATGCAGGAGTGTTACTACTTCTCGGTAATTTGATTCAAACAACGGTTAATTAAATAATTATCTATAATTATATTCTTGCTCTTATATTCGTTTTCGGTTAACGAACAAACTTTGCTCTAAATACGCAAAACCGAAACCAGGGATAGAAACAATTTCCGGTATCGGTATTTATTTCCGGTATCGGTATGTATTTCCGGTATCGGTAAGTAATGTAGAATTCGTTTTTATCGACGAATGAAGAAAGTTGCAATTCAAAGGTTGTTGACATTTCTCCCTAATTGAAAAACTGTCGTAGGTATCAGGACGTCACAGATAACTGTTTCTTTTGTTCGATATGCTCACTCTCGCATTTTTATGTATTTGTATCGAGTTGTTGTCAAACCAAACACGGTTTGGCTGGATAAGCTTCGAGCTTTCAGCACTCTGTAATTCTATATCTGTACTTGAATTCACTTTATTCAGTGATGGATTCACTCATTAAAACTTTTTTACATTCAATATCGCAGTTTTGTTCACAGCTCTGTGGAATAAAAGCCGGAATTATTAAATCAATAATTATGTAACTGTTGAAGTGATTCAAGTATAAAAATGTATAAATAAATACTTTATTTTTTATGACAATTGTGGTTTCAACTTTTAAAAACCTCTAGGAATTTCTTAACTTTTAAAGACTCTTAAAATCCTTGGAAATTTTATAAAATTCCATGAAATCCTTAAAAGTCTATAAAATCTTCTAAGAATCGTTAAATTCCTTAAAATTTTATTAGAAATCTCATAAAATCTTTCAAATTCCATAAAATATTTCGAAAATTATTAAAATCTCTTGACTTCTTTTAAAATTCCTTCAAATTATATTACAAGATTTAAAATTCCTTAAAGTTCCTTAAAATTTTCTGAAACCCTTTGAAATCTCTTAAAATCTCTTAAATTCTCTTAAAACACTCAGAAACATTTTCAAATCGCTTAAAATTTCATGAAAATGTTCGAAATTGCTTAAAATTCATTAAGATATCGTAAAATTTCTAGAAACCTCTTGAAATCCCTTAAAAATCCACAAAAACCATTAAAATCATAAATCTCTCGAAACCCAAGTTAAAATTCGCAAAAATCTCGAATTTTAAAGGATTTGTTGATATTTTTATGATTTTTAAAGTATTTTGTGAGGTTTTTGTTACCAAGAATTTTTATTTAGAGATTTTAATGTATTTTAGGGATTTTCAAAGTTTTTTATTGAATTTTAAAGGATTTCACAAGATTTTTATGATTCGTAAGAGATTTTTTGAAACTGTAAAGAATTTCATGGAATTTCATAAATTCTTTCAAATTCCATAAAATATTTCGAAAATTATTAAAATCTCTTGACTTCTTTTAAAATTTCTTCAAATTATATTACAACATTTAAAATTCCTTAAAGTCCCTTAAAATTCTCTGAAACCCTTTGAAATCTCTTAAAATCCCTTAAATTCTCTTAAAACACTCAAAAACATTTTCAAATCACTTAAAATTTCATGAAAATGTTCGAAATTGCTTAAAATTCATTAAGATATCGTAAAATTTCTAAAAACCTCCTGAAATCCAAGTTAAAATTCGCAAAAATCTCTAAAAAAATTGATAAAAACTTCTTGGAATTTCTTCAAATTTAAAATCTCTTAAAATCCTTAGAAATCTTATCAAATTCCATGAAATCCTAAAAAATTCTACAAAATCTTTTAATAATTAGAAAAATTTCATAAAATCCCTTAAAATTTTACTAAAACATTTTTAATCCTTTTAAATTCTACAAATTCTATTAAAAATCGTATATTATCATAAAATCATAAAAATTTTGAAATCCCTCAATAATATTACCATAAAATTCCTAGAAACTTATTAATATTCTTCAAATTCTACGATGATATTTAAAGTCTCTTTACGTCCTTTAAAATCCATTAAAATTATAAGAAATCTCGTTAAATTCCTGGAAATTTTACTAGAACATATAAAACTCTTTAAAGTTCCTTCAAATTCTCTGAAACCTTTTGAAAATCATTGCAAATCAGGGTGACTACCGGATCGGGAAACTGGGAAAAATCCAGGAATCTTATTTTATCGGGAAAAAACTGGGAAAACCCGGGAATTTCATATTTAGGCCCGGGAATTTTTTCTATTTTACTAAAAAAAAAAAGACTTTTTTCTATTTCATCTTCTTTTTATTCTATTTCTACTTTATCAAATTAAAAATTTTTTTTTTCCAAAATCACAAAAATAAAAAATTAATATATAAAAAAAATTAATTTTAATTTATTAATTGAATTAATAAAAGAAATTGGTCGGAGGAAATAAATCAGGAAATAATAAATAATAATAATATAATAATAATAATAATAATAATAAATCAGGAAAAACCCAGGAATTTCTAATTCCTTGGTCACTAGACACCCTGCAAATGGTTTAACAAAAAAAAAATTAAATTACATATTACAAAAAATTTTTAATCGGAAACTGATTCAATATTTTAAAAATTTGGAGGTCCCTATACGCCTCCGCCTTTGTCGGTCTGCCTACGAAATAAATTCCTCACGAGACTAGACGAAACTCTGCCAAGAGACAAGAATCGTCATCCAGGTTACTGATACTCAAATTAGGCTGGCTTTTATTTATTTATTTTTTTTTTATTTATCCGAGCCCATTTTTCTCTCTCGATTCGCTACAATCGAGAATCAAAATTTAAAACTCCAAGGAATAAATAATATATAAAAAAAAAAAACACGTAGATGCTGAAACATAGTCGTAAAGTTGACATATAGCTATATATTGATCTTTTCCCAGGTTAATCGCCTACGGTGCATAGGTAATAATATCTTTTTTATCGGTCTCGCGATACGCGCATGAATCGTCCTCGACGTAATTTGCGTTAAACATAAGAACGATAAAAAAAATGCACCGAGTCATTATCATTCAACAGCTGTTATTCCAAGGGTCAACTCAATACATATTATATGGTTGCCCAGATTTTAATTATTCACATTACGTATGTATACTCTTGAAAGAAAAAAAAAAAATTTTTTAAAACAATATTTTTACACCCTCTCCTTTAATGACAAGTATAAAAACTTTATGTCCTAGAGCAGGAATGGAAAAAAGTATCGCTCCTAAAAGATAGGATTTTTATCTGAAAGAATAGTGAATTTCTGTTTTTATTTTTTAGGTGAACTTGCTGTATTTTGTACACCCAGAAAAAAAAGAAAAAATATCTTTGACTTAAATAAAATTTATTTGATTTAGATATTTTTTCTTTGATATTTTTTTATTCAAAGAAATTTTCTTTTTAATTCAAAGATATTCTTTCTTTGGCTCTCTAGCAAATATACGTTTATTTGATGCAAACAAACTTTTTTTCTGGGTGTACTTAAGGGTGGAGCCAAGTTCTAATCTAAAAATTCGATTTCTTCATTTTACTCAACAAATATTAAATTTTGAACTTTTTCCCTCTGTAGAATTAATTAATTATTGACTATAATTATGCGTACAGAGCGAGAAAATATTTCAAATATTTTTAAAAATAAATATTGAAATTTGAAAATATTGAATTTTCAAGTTAGATTTTTAATTCTTCGTTTTATGCAAAAAGTATCGACACTAAACATTTTTTCGCTTTGTACGCAGTCTTAAATCTGAATAAATATTAGTGCTACAGAACGAAAAAATATTTATCTATAATTTTCTTTAAATAAAATGAAGAATAGAATTTAGAGTTTAACACTAGGACCCAACGCCCTTAAATCTTAAAATTAAGCTCAGAGAAGAATCCAATTGTAAAAACTATTTAAAATTCGTCAAATTGTTTAAAACTAAACTTTTCAATTAAAATCATTGATCGACAGAAGAATGCTATATTTAAATGAATTCTATAAATAAATATAATATAAATATATGTTCAAAAATGGATGCAACTTTGCAGCTGGTTTTGTTAAAGAGAAATCGAAGAATTAATTGAGAACGATGCTGGAAATGTAGAATAGTGGAAAAAGCAATACGAAGCCAATGTAGTTTTCCTTGTGTCTGGATTATGAATACCCCTGCTCTAATTTGTATCACGGGCGTACCAAAATAACCCTGCACCCTGATAATCCTACTACATTTGTATTTAAGCTTCTCTTTTTTTTTTCTTAGTGGTGACTTTGAGCTTTTAACCCATTTTAGCCTATGGGAAATTTTACTTTTTCCTTATCTACGAGTATCGAATTTCTGTACTGGTTCAGATCAGTTCGAATCTGCAATCTTATTACCAACATCGATCCAATTGCGGAACAATAGTCGTTGCAGGTCTTTCTGCAATTATCATAAATCAGCACTCAATTTGAAAGGCAATTTTTGTCCTAAATTCGTTTAATTTTAAGAACTTTGTTGCAATCATTAATCATCTTTTGAGAAATTAAAATTGGTTCTTTAATTAAATGAGAAAATTAAATGAGAAATTTAATTTTAATTAAATTAAAAATTAAAATTGGTTTTAGAAATTTTCCAAGGATTTCAAAGAATTATAAAGAATTTTCGGGCATTATTTGGAATTCTTTGGATTTCTATAATGATTTCCAGAGATTTTCAATAATTTTGAAAGATTCTAAGAGATTTCTAGGAATTTAAAGAGATTAGAAGAGATTTGTATAATATTTAAAAAATTTAGTGGAATCTTGTAAGACTTCATGAAATTTTAAGAGATTTTTATGACATTCCTAAGATTTTGTGAAATTTTACAAGATTTTTAAGAGATTATTAGATTTTTACGTATTTTCAAGGATTTAAAAGTTTTTCATGGAATTATACAGGAATTTAAGAAACTTGGAAGAGTTTTAAGAAATTTTCAGTATTATAAATATTCGTATGTAATTTTAAAGGATTTTAAAAGGCTAGTAAGAATTTTAAGGAATTTTGATTTTTTTAAAAGTGATTTTAGAGGATTCGATTGAAATTTTAAAGAATTTAATAAGATTTTTATGATTTATAAAAGATTTTGTAGAATTTTGTGGAATTTCAAGAGGTTTTCAAGAATTTAAAGAGATCTTTATGGATTTTAAAAGGTTTCTAATGATTTCAAAAGATTTTAAGAGGTGTCTGGAATTTAAAGGAATTACAAGAGATTTGAATAATATTAAAAAAGTTTAGGGGAATTTTAAAAGACTTCACGAATTTTTTAGGAATTTTATAGTTCCTTGTGGGAATTTAAAGGATTTTGAAAAGCTTGTAAGAAATTTTGATTTTTTAAAGTAATTTTAAGAGATTTTAATGTTCCTCGTGGAATTTTAAAGGATTCCATGAGATTTTGATAATTTTTAAAAGATTTTGTGAAATTTTACAAAATTTTTAAATAATTTTATAAGGGTTTTAATGTTACTCATGGAATTTTAAGGGATTTGTTGAGATTTTTATGATTTTTAAAGTATTTTGCGAGGTTTTTGTTACCAAGATTTTTTATTTAGAGATTTTAATGTATTTTAGGGATTTTCAAAGTTCCTTATTGAATTTTAAAGGATTTCACAAGATTTTTATGATTCGTAAGAGATTTTTTGAAACTGTAAAGAATTTCATGGAATTTTAATAGATTTAAAGAATTTATGACATTTTATTGGATGTTAAAAATTATAGTGAAATTTTAAGGAATTTAAAGATGTTTCTAGGAATTTCAAAAAATTTCAGCCAATTTTAAGAGATTTTGACGCATTTTAAGAGATATTAAAATTCCTTTTGGAATTTTGAAATATTTGAGAAGATTTTTTATAGATTTTGTGGAATTTTGAAGAATTTTGAGAAGTTTTAAGAGATTTTTAGGAATTTTAAATCAATTAGTGAAAATTTAATTTTTCTCGAATTTTAAGTTGTTTCAAGGAATTTTAAGAGATTTCAAAGGTTGTCATAAATTTGACAGATTTTTACGAATTTCAAGTGGTGTGAAGTGATTTTAAATTTCAAAACACTAAAAGTGATAGACATACGAAATTTTTGAAAAACTTAAATAGTATTTTTACTATTACATAATCTGTAAAAAAAATAATAAAAATTAAAATTAAGTGAAAAAGTTGTATAATCGAAATTCAATTTCAAGCCAAAATTGTAAATTGAATTTTTTTCCACTATGAAGTGTAAATTTCATAAATGTGAGTCTCATTTTATTTCTAGACTCTTGAATCCTCTGATTGAAGTCTTTGATACTATCCTCTTTGAACAGATCGTTTCCTCTGGTGATCAATTAACTCCCAGACTAGTTTGAATCTTTCGCACCCAGTGGTTTCATTTTCCCCTCCCTCTGTTTTCTCTGTTCTATGAGCATTTGCAGTTTAGCTTATTGATGGGAAACTCTGCGTTTACTACTACATTTCATATTCAGATGATGATAGAATAACTGCCTTAGTTAATTTATGAAGTACGATTATTTGAGTTTAGTATAGCTTTACGGTTTCTCTGCTAATGCAATTTCTATCGTCTATGACTTACTAAAAAACAGATTTCTCTCCTTTTACACCAAAAACTATAATTTTTATATTACTGGCAATTTTTTTAAAGACGTTGGACCCAATTTTTAAGCTCAAAATTCCATTCTTCATTTTACTGAACGAAAATTGTAGAAAAATATTTTTTCTCTCTGTAGTACTAATCTTTTTTCAAATATAGAACTGCGTACAGAGCGAAAAAAAAATTAGTTTCGATACTTTTTGCATAAAACGAAGAATTCAAAATCTAACTTCAAAATTAAATATTTTCATTTTATTAAAAAATTATTTTAATTAGATTTTTTAATTAAACTGAAGAAGTTGAATTTTTAAATTAGAACTTGACTCCAAAGACTTATTTCAATTTCGAAAAGATGTTTAATTATTTATTTTTTTTTTTTAATGGGGTTTAAAATATTTCTTGAAAATGTCAAGAAGAAAATATAGGAAACGTTGAAGAAAGATGAGTAAGAGAATGAGTGTGTAAAAAAACTTATTGTCGTTTTGGTTGATAATAAAAATGTAAAATATTATATGATGATAATAAAAGTGAATATGAAATGTTGAATTGAATTTAATGGTGGTATTTTTCTTTTTTTAGATGTTACGCCGTCGGAGCAGGAAGATTTGTTCATTAGGAAGTTACGGCAATGCTGTGTGACTTTTGACTTCATGGACCCAGTTTCAGATCTCAAGGATAAGGAAGTTAAACGTGGAACTCTCAATGAACTCGTAGAATACATCACAACGGGCCGAGGTGTACTCACTGAGCCTGTTTACCCCGAAATCATTAAAATGGTGGGTCTCAAATTCAAATTTTATATTAAAAGCCTTAAAAAATCAGCTAAAATATGTTTAATTTCAAGAATTTTTGATTTAAAAGAGGAATTTGCTACTAACAGGGTGGCCACAAATCAAGGAAGTCAGGGAAGTCAGGGAAAAAAAAATTGTCAGAGAAGTCAGGAAAATAATTATTTAACAGATTTTAGAAACTTTCCAAGAATTTCGAAGGATGATTATAAAGAATTTCCAAACAATCTTTGAAATTCTTTGGGTTTTTAAAGATTTCAAGAGATTTGTATAATATTAAAAATATTGAGAGGAATTTTAAAGAACTTCATGAAATTTTAAGAGATTTTTATGACTTTCAAAAGATTTTGTGAAATTTTACAAAATTTTAAGAGATTATTAGATTTTTACGTATTTTAAAGAATTGAAAAGTCTTTCATGGAATTATAAAGGATTTTAAGAAACTTGGGAGAGTTTGAGGAAATTTTAAGTACATAAATATTCGTGTCTAATTTTAAAGGATTTTAAAACGCTGTAAGAATTTTAAGAAATTAAAATTTTTTTTAAGTGATTTTAGGGAATTTGATTGAAAATTTAAAGAATTTAACAAGATTTTTATGATTTATAAAAGATTTTGTGAAATTGTAAAGGATTTCATAGAATTTTAATATATTTTAAATAATTTGTGACATTTTTTAGGATTTTAAATATTATAGTGAAATTTAAGGGATTTTAAGGTGTTTTTAGGAATTTCAAAAGATTTCAAGATATTTTTTTAAAATTTCGTGGAATTTTGAAGAATTGTAGGAAATTTTAAGAGAATTTTAGGAATTTCTAATTATTTCAAGAGATTTTCAATAATTTTAAAATATTTTAAGAGGTTTCTAGGAATTTAAAGATATTATAAGAGATTTGTATAATATTAAAAATATTTAGTGGAATTTTAAAGGACTTCATGAAATTTTAAGAGTATTTTAAGATAGTTTAGGGAATTCAAAGAATTTTAAAGGATTTTAAGAAATTTTAATTTTTTCAAGTAATTTGAAAGGATTTTAATTTTCCTCATCGAATTTTAAAGGAATTCATGAAATTTTGATGACTTTCCAAAGATTTTGTAGAATTTTTTGGAATTTCAAGAGATTTTCAAAAACATTATGAAGCTTAAAAATTGAAAGAACTTTTGACATTATGATATTTTATAGGATTTTAAATATAGTTAAATTTTAAGGAATTTTAAAATGCTTACACGAATTTCAAAAGATTTCAGCAAATTTTAAGGGATTTTAATAGTTTTCCAATAATTTTAACAGATTTTGACGCATTTTAAGAGATATTAAAATTCTTTTTGGAATTTTGAAATTTTTCAAGATATTTTAAAAAGATTTTTTGAAATTTTTAAGGATTATAGGAAATTTAAAAGTTTTAAAAGATTTTTGAGGAAATTGAAGTATGTGAAATGATTTTGAAGAATTTTAAAACAATTAGTGAAGATTTAAGTGTTTTCATGAAATATTAACAAATTTGAAGAAATTTCGTCGAATTTTAAGATGTGTCTAGGAATTTCAAGAAATTTCAATGCATTTTAAAAGATTTCCAAGTTTGTCTTGAATTTTAAAGATTTTTACGAATTTTAAGTATTTTAAAGTGATTTCAAAATATTTAAAGTAATATATGAAATTTTTGAACAATTTCAATAGTATTTTACAGAAAATTTGTTCGCATTTTTAATACTTTTCTCTGAGGGAAATTTGTCTGAAAGTCAGGGAAAAATTAGAGAAAAGTCAGGGAAATGTCAGGAAAATGAAAAAATTGAATCTTGTGACCACCCTGTACTAGGAAGAATTTTTTACTTTTGATTGAAAAATGAGTAGCACCATAAAGGAAACTATATCTAATTATAATATTTAATAAGTAGATTGAAAAACTCGAATTTTCTGGTTAAAACTTGAGTCATTAAATATTATTCACCTAACTAGAAATGATATATTTTGAATAAATGCACTGGAAGAGTTCCTAAAAGATAATATCTTTTACATAAAAAGTAAACTCCTTAAACTGCTTACGTACATTCTTTCTGGAAAATTTCATGCGAGTAAAATTTGTTTGTGAAAGAATACAAGAATTTTTTTTTTTGCGAAAATATTTCTAAATATATTGTACTACACATAAAAGTTTCATATTTTTAAAGTTAATTTCATGATTTCGAAAAATCTTTATAATCTCATCAGTTGATCGAATTTCATTTTCGAGTCTAGTAGTTGACTGTTATTTTTATTTTCAGATTTCGTCAAACCTATTCCGCACGCTGCCACCTAGTGAAAACCCAGACTTCGATCCTGAAGAAGATGATCCAACATTGGAAGCAAGCTGGCCCCACCTTCAATTGGTTTACGAATTCTTTCTTCGCTTTCTCGAGTCCTCGGACTTCCAGCCGACAGTTGGGAAAAAAGTTATCGACCAAAAATTTGTTTTACAGGTAAATAAACTTGTTCAATTTTTTTTTACAAAAATTCTTTACTGGTTTTATTAAAAATGCATAAATAATTTCTATTTTTTTGCAGTTATTGGACCTGTTCGACGCGGAAGACCCTAGAGAAAGAGATTTCTTAAAAACAGTTTTACATCGTATTTACGGAAAGTTCCTCGGCCTTCGAGCCTTTATACGCAAACAGATAAACAACATCTTCCTGAGGTGAGTCTAAATTAATTTAATTTCATCCTCCTTCATTTTAAGCTCTCCCAAAATATTTTACTCAAATAAATGACTTGGATAAATAAATAAATTCAGTTTTGATGAAAATGTTTCGTAATTTCTATTTATGAAAAATATTTAACTTGGGTGCTTTCCAATCTTAAGAGCTTTTTGATTAATATTCTAAATTTTTGTATTATTCTGCACTTGCTACTTAAAAACGCTTTTAAGTTTATTTAAATTTTTGAATGATTCTTGTTTTTAAAAATCCACCACTGCTTTCAAATAAAAAATCTAAAATAATTTTTTCTTGCAGGTTTGTGTACGAAACGGAACATTTTAATGGAGTGGGCGAACTTTTAGAAATTCTCGGTAGCATTATCAACGGATTCGCTCTCCCGTTGAAAGTCGAACATAAACAGTTCTTAGTCAAGGTATTACAAATCAGAACTATTATTAATTATTTTGTTAATGAATTATAGAAGGCGTGACTGATCTGGAAATTAAAAATAAATAAAATATTATTAAATATTCTATTTTCTTCAGGTGCTCTTACCACTGCACAAGGTAAAATGTCTTTCGCTCTACCATGCGCAGTTGGCGTATTGCGTGGTGCAATTCTTGGAAAAAGACGCTACTTTAACGGAACCAGTTATGCGGGGTCTCCTTAAATTCTGGCCTAAAACGTGCAGCCAGAAAGAAGTCATGTTCCTGGGAGAAATAGAAGAGATACTCGACGTCATAGAACCTAGCCAATTTGTTAAAATACAGGAGCCTCTGTTCAGGCAAATCGCGCGCTGCGTTTCGTCGCCGCATTTTCAGGTATTTTAACAATTTTTAATTTGAAAGCTTCTCAAAACAAATAATTTTATAAATGATTAGATGAATAAGTTCAAATATCTTTCATGAAATACATAATTTCACACTTTTATAGGTCGCTGAGAGAGCATTGTACTTGTGGAATAATGAGTACATTATGTCACTGATCGAGGAAAACAATCACGTAATTATGGGAATCATGTTCCCGGCACTGTACAGAATAAGTAAAGAGCATTGGAACCAAACGATCGTGGCCCTCGTTTACAACGTTCTCAAAACCTTCATGGAAATGAACAGCAAGCTCTTCGACGAACTTACTGCCAGCTATAAGTCTGAGAGGCAAAAGTAAGTTATTTATTTTGTAGAAATAGAATTAATATAAATATAAGTACTAGTATTTTTGCCACAATAATTAATATAAAGAAAAAAAAACCTGCTATTTATAAACACGAGTTTTGACATGCTCTAGATAATTTATTACAAAAAACAGGTTTTGCTTTAAAAATTTATGGAAGGCTAATGCTCGATTTAAAAGCAATAGATTAAAATATTCACTCCTTTCCTGCAAAATGTTATTTTGAACTCAAGGATGTAAAACAGATTATCTTGAGTTCCAACTTGTTTAGTTAAAATTAGAATTAAGCAAAAAGTAGAGATGGAAAATAGTAAATCAATATTAAATAGAATTGGGTCTAGATTTCTGCAAAATTAGCTTCTAATGAATTTCACTATATTTCTGAACATTTTCCAATTTCCTTGGCGAACTTTCAAGATCTATTTTAGATGTAAATGTTTCTGTATAGATTTCGTATTCATTCATTCATTCATTTGCCAACCTTGATGTTTTTTTTAACTGCTTCAGCTTCCTGAATGAAAATCCAGACTGAAATGTCTTTTTTAAATAAAAATTTTAATTTTGTATATTTACGCGTTTAATTTTTTTTTAAATCTAATCTAATTTTTATATTTACAGAGAGAAGAAAAGAGAAAAAGAGAGAGACGAGCTTTGGAAAAAATTGAATGAACTGGAACTTGAACGACGTGGAGCTCTCACGGCAGCACCAAATACTCAAGTTCCTACCTCAACTACACCTGTGACACGAGCTCGACCCTGAGCGAGTACGTAAGATTTTTTATTTATTTTTTAAAGCTTTATGTTATTTTCAATGCTTCAAGTTTCCTTTTTTTACCCTAACTTGAAAAATTTATTTTGCAGCCGAGAGATCATAACCAAGCCACCCAATTGTTAGATCTTAGTTTACGTCGAGAAAATTATCGTTGTTAGAAGAGAACCAGAATCGTCTCATGAAGGTTGTCTTGACGTAATACAAATTCCTTGGTTGGTTTCGTCCGCAACTAGCTGGGCAAAGCAATCTCGTGCGCTCTAGTGGAAGAAGAAATTATAAAGCAAAAGTATAACAAGACCAAGACAAAAAAAAAAAGCAAAAACTAAAGTGTAAACCCAGATCTGGATTTTACTCCTTAACGCCACGTTTTTTGATTATTTCTAACGACGATTGTATTGTGTATATTCATTTTTACTCTCTTTTCGACGGCAATGATTTAAGTTGCATGGTATACTCAGTGTCAGCACATAATACGAGGATGTTAGTCCCTTCTTTAATTAAGGTTTGCTGTGCGCAGTTGGAGGAGACGATCAGGGCGGAAAAAGACTCAAAATCATACGACATTTAACTCCTAACTTCCTGCAAGCACTTTTAAATAGTAAACGTGCTTTTAATGAATAATCGGGAGTTTCCCGCTCCGTTCCTCACCTTCGACGGCCAGCAGGGGCGTTGTTTGAAATGTACCATATATTCATATTAATAACGATAATGATAAATATAACAAAACATAATAAAATAGGTAAATATACAAATACATCATATTTATATATATAAAAAGTATATATATATATATATATGTATATATAAATATTAATATACAGTTCGTTCTTTTAGATATTCTGGGAAAATTTTTTTTCACGGAACACCTGCGATGACGAACTGTATATATATATATAAATATATATATAATATAGTATAAATACAATATAGTAATACCGAGAACGTGAAGAAATCGTAGATTTTAAACGAGCGACAAAAAACTGTCGTCGAAATCGAAACGCATGTTTATTAGTGCAGACGCATGCACTATCGACGATACTAACGCTGTACTGACTACATGCCTGCAGCTCGACAAGAACATTTTTTTCTAGGAAGGAGAATCACAATCGTGCGCGAAGGCACGCGAACAAGAAAAAAAAACAAAGAAAACTACAAATAACATTTAACGAATAGGTCGAATCCGCCACGAGGAGAGCATGAAGAAGATATATGTTGTTTTTTAACTGAAAATAATAATAATTAAAAAAGTGGAGAATAAATGAAGAGGCGAGAGGGACAAATATTAAAAAATAAAATAAAAGAATTCAATTGTACCAAAATATCCATGGTTGCTTATATAAATATACATACAATAAATGATAGAGACCCAACGCGTAAGATTTATTCGGAGCTATGCTCCTTTCAGCCATCGCAAAGGATATGAGTGAAAGTGGACTTGTTTTTAGAAGAGAAAATAAAAAAAACTTTCTTACCGATGCATAAAAATAGCAACTATGATAACAAAAAAAAAAGTAACGTTAACAGTTATAGATTGAACGAAAAGTTTCTTGCTCAGACTCTTCGTTGACCTATGCGAAGCAAAGAGAATTAACGTGAAAATCATATTTAACTTTAGCGACCTAGGAACGTCATCCGTCTCGATTGCCGAAAACCTAATCCTCATAATATCTTTCACCATGTGTTCTTAGAAGTTTTTTTCTTTTTTTTTTTACATACAAAAAGCGTAGTAGCTGCGTCAAGTCACATTACGAAACTCATTAGAGATTGTTGCTGATGTGACAAATTTAATAGACATTTTATATAACACGTGAATGTTGAATTTATTTTCACTCTGTGATTTTCCTTGATATATAAATATTAAATATTGCTTACTCGCGTACAAATCTAAGAATAGGATTATTATATTCAGAAGAAACGATTGTTTTACTATTATTATAATAATTATTATTATATATTTTTATCATCTACCATTAGTTTTTACTGTTGTAACAAATGGTTACTCTCCACTTGCAGAACTCGCTGTACAAAGGATTAATAAATACAGTGGAATTTGACCACGGGCCAGTTCTCTTCACAAAATTGACGTAAGATTAATTGTCGCTTTTTTCGTTCTGCAGAATTAGCTCTGGATTGAAAAACTGAGATTTGACCGGAAATTTATTCAGACTGGGGATTTTTTACAAATTTTTTTTAAGCAATTTTAACAAATTTATCATTTTTTGAATACTAATGATGAATATTTGGAACCAAAAACCATAAAATTGTATGATAGCCATAAAAAATAGCGGCATTCACAGGAATAGAACGCAAAGTAATCATTGTGGAACCTTTAAAAAAGCCAGGAAGGCCTTCTTTTTTATATAAACGGACTCCACAATCCAGCATTCCTTTATATTTTCGATTTTTGAAATCATCTGCTTGAATTCTAGATTTAAGAGTGTCGAAGGGAATCACTGGAAGCCAGGACAAAACACCTAAATAATGGACGTATTTTCTTAATTTAAAACTCTAAATTTAATTTTTATTTAGTATAAAAAAAGATTTACCAGCGATGCCACCAGCTACGAGAACTTCAAGAGTTCCTGGATTTAAATCCAGCTGACCGTGTAAATTGTAGCGGAAATACTGATAGGTCACGATGTAAATTCCGTTGGAAATGATATCCCTGTTTTAAATTTAAAGGATTTTTAATTTTCTTGCAATATTTTTGCAATATTTTTGCATAAAACGAGGAATTCAAAATCACTTCAATATTTAATATTTTTATTTTAAATCAAAAATATTTAAATTATATATTTTCTGGCTCTGTACGCATAATTCTATTTAAAAGTTAATTAATGCTACAGAAGGAAAAAATTCCAAACTTAATATTTATTGAGTAAAATGAGGAAATCAATTTTTTAGATTAGAACTTGGCTCCAACACCCTTAATGTGATTTAAATTTAGAAGTTGCTTCCAAATTTTTTACGTGGTTTGAAA
This sequence comes from Synergus umbraculus, assembly GCA_900474325.1. NCBI lineage: Eukaryota > Metazoa > Arthropoda > Insecta > Hymenoptera > Cynipidae > Synergus > Synergus umbraculus. The sequence continues at coordinate 25,973 of UCOK01006992.1, forward strand.
AAAAAAGCTTTTCTATTCAAAATTTTATAAAAAATGTTGTAAATTTGGAATTTAAAAATATAAAAATCCTTTTCTTGGTAAATTTAGTTTAAAATATAGTTAAAAATATTTTAAACCTGTAAAGAGTCGGTGTACATCCTATAAAAAGCCCATGAATCCCATATTTTTTATATACGTCTTTAGTTGTATAATATGTGCTAAGTTTTTTTATTTGAACCATTTTAGTCCGATCAAATTTGTTTTTGAATATACCTTTTGAAAAAAATGTAGTTATTAAAATTCAAAATTTAGGGAATAAAACGAGGAATTTAATTTAAAATTTGTTAATCTTCTAATTTAACAATTATTTAATTTTCAGATTCAAATTAAACAGATGTGATGGATACCTTTGCCAATTTGCATTCTGATTTTGACGAGTTCAGTGGGACAAGAAATAAAGGCCTGAGCAACTCCTGCAATAGATCCAGCTATAAAATTGTCATAATAATATCCTGAATTTGTGGGAAGGACGTGATTTGGATTGTTACCACGTGAAGATTGTAGAGAACTTAAAGAAATTGCCCAGACTCCAAAAAATACTGCATTTAATGTGCCAGAGGATAAAAGGGGAAAAAGCATTCCTTTGTAAAGACCTCTCAACTGTAATTGTTTAGAATTTTAAAAATAATAAATTATTTTCTCTTTCCAATTTAAAAGTCATGATTTTATTCTACAGAATAACTTTAAGTAGAATTCTTATTCTTAGAATAACTTTAAGGGTGCTGGAGCCAAGTTCTAATCTAAAAATTCGATTTCTTCATTTTACTCAACAAATATTAAATTTTGAACTTTTTCCCTCTGTAGAATTAATTAATTTTTATCTAGAATTATGCGTACAGAGCGAGAATATAATAAATTCCAATATTTTTTGAGTGAAACGAAAATATTGAATTTTGAAGTTAGATTTTGAATTCTTAGTTTTATGCAAAAAGTATCAAAATTAAATATTTTTTCGCTCTGTATCCAGTTTTATATTTGAAAAAAGATTAGCGCTACAGAGCGAAAAAATATTTATCTTTAATTTTCGTTAAGTAAAATGAAGAATGGAATTTTGAGTTTTACATTTGGGTGCAACGCCCTTAAAGAATTTAACTTACTCCATCTTCTTTTATAATCATTTTTATAACTTCTCTTGAAGTTAATGATCGAGTCAAACTCATTTGTTGTTTAGTTTTTATTGTATCCATTGGATGACCTACAAGAAGACCTAGAATACCTGCAAAATTTAATTATATTTTAATTTTTGGTCTTGAAAGATGAAAATTATTTAAATTTAAAAGATTTTTTTAATACCACCACCCCATCCTGCAACAAATGTTGCAAAAAGTTCCATTAATGTTCATTTTGGAATTTAATGAATAAGAGTTTCTTATTATCCATGATTTATATTTTTATCTCTAATAGCCATAATTTGATTTTTTTCAGAAATTGTAAGAAATGAGGGTTAACAAAAAAATTGAAAATTAACTTATACTGTTGTTTACATATACATAAGTGGTTCTAAATCGAAAATCTGCCAAATTCAGTTTGTACTATACTATAAAAAAATTTGTTACTATAGTAACAAATTTTTTTATACCTTAGGTAATTTACGTACATAATTTACGTCGAAGCAAAGAAATATCTTTACCTAAGTTCCGAGAACCGTTTTTAATTTTTTTAATTAAATAATTTGATTTTTTAAATTTAATTTTAATTTTTAATTTTTGAAATTCAATTTCTTTATTTTACTCAACAAATATTAAATTTGGAAGCTTTTCCTTTTGTAGAATTAATCAATTTTTAACTAGAATTATGTGTTCAGAGTGATAAAATATCTAATTCAAATATTTTTTTAGGTAAAATGAAAATATCGAATTTTGAAGTAAGATTTTGAATTCTTCATTTTATGCAAAAAATAACGAAATTAAATATTTTTCCGCTCTTTACGCAGTTTTGTATTTTAAAAAAGATTAGCGGTACAGAGCAAAAAAATGAACAGAACGGAGATACTAAAAAATTTGGCTGAAAGTCAATTCAAGTTAAATTAAAATTAAGAATTCAGGAGAAACTCAAAGAAATTCAAAAGAATCGAAAAGAAGTGAAAATGCCTTTAAAAAATGAAGGTGAATTCAAAATAATTCAAAACAATTCGATATTTATTAGGTTTTCTAGAAATAATAAGGGATTTTACGATATATTAAAAAATCCTCTCTTATTAAAAAATTTACATAAATAATAATTTACATAATAATTTACATAATTTACATACTGTCAGAATGTATGTATTTACAGTCTCTGTTTTATCAAACATAAAGTTCCGAAAAGATTCTGACTACTGAATTTGTTAAGCTTCTAGCAAAGGAAAATTTAATTTTCCCAATAGCGATGTCAGTCTCGATTTTAAAACCTCGTAATCCAAAACACGACTTCCCAGAGGATTTTCTAAAAATATTGTCCCCTTTGCGTCTCCACTCCTGAAATTCAAAAAAACAAAAATTTTACATATTTACAAACTCGAACTTCCTTTAACCAGAACAAGGTTCATTTTAACGCCTTTTACATTTTGCATCTCCTCTATAATAATCTCCGCCTCTTTTGGAAGCTCAGAGCTGTCCTTCTGAGGAGTTCTTGTAGTATTTTCAATAAACTCCTGATGACTCACGACAATCTTAGCTAAGGTACTACACTTATCTTCAATTTGGTAATAAACAACAGCGTCGTCGGAAGGAACTAGCTGAGCCTTCTTTCTCAGCTTCTGCACTCTGTTGATGATCTCCCTCGCCAATCCTTCATTCTGCATCGTCTCATCCGGTGTCACATCCAACAAGATCAAAACATCTCCCTCACAATGAGATTCATATTTTCCTTTAAGGTCCTCAGCCCTAGGACCAGTGAAGCTATAACTCAATCTTATATCCTGTTCCTCGAGGATGTGTCCTTGAACAAGAATTTGCTTCTGCTCCACAAAGGCTTGCAGCTCCTTGTCTGACAGTTTTTTTATTTCAGCCATAACAGACTTGAATTCACCTTTCAACCTTGCCCCGAGATACTTATGATCAGGTTCTGCTTTTAGAGTCACTCCGTACTCTTCCTTATTCGTTGAAACAGTGAGAGTCTTCACGTTCAGTTCTTCAAGAATGTAAGACTTAAGAGAATCGATGTCGTTTAACACACGCTGATCCTGATTGATTACCACAATTTCAGGCAGAGGGTACTTGACTGGCATGGTTTTTCTATCCCTGACGATTCTTCCAAGTTCAATGACAGTCTGCATGCATGAAACAGCCTTCTCGATGTCCTGATTGATGAGTCTAAGGTAGGGATCTGGTATCATCTCGTAGTGTACGCTTTCGTTGTATATATTTGATGTTGTATTGGGTGCAGGCAACAATTTCCTCAAGCGCTGAAACATAAACTCGGTAAGGAATGGAGTAAACGGTGCGTTTATACGAGCCATTGTGTAAACGATATAGAAAAGAGTGTTCAAGGCTTTCCTGCAATCTTCGGCTCCGTTGTCGCCCTTGATTCGCTTCCTGTTCATCCTCACGTACCAATTGGTCAAGTTATCAATGAACTTTATCAATCGAGGCACAACAGTATAAAGTCTGTAGGCCTGCATCTCCTGCTTGAAAAAGACCAGGAGACTCTGCGTAAAGGAAAGGATCCACCGGTCCATGATGTTTTCACGCTCGATTATACTATCTTCGATGTTTTGATACTCGAAATTGACTTTTTCCACTTTCTCGTATCTCTCGATATTCTGTAGTAGGAACCTAAAGGCGTTGTACCAAGGGAGAAATACTTCCTTGACGATATCTTTGACACCTTCTTCCTTGAACCTCAAATTCTCGCCTCGCACAATTGGAGAGTTGATCAAATAGAGGCGCAAGGCATCAGCGCCGTATTTGTTAACAACAACCAAAGGATCAGGGTAGTTCTTCTTTCGCTTTGACATTTTTTGTCCGTCAGATGCCAGAACTAATCCGTTGACAATTACATTTTTGAAAGGGGGTTTCCCAAAGATTCCTGTGGAAATGACCAGTAGAGTGTAAAACCATCCTCTGGTTTGATCAATTCCCTCGGCGATAAAATCTGCCGGAAAGCTTTCTTCAAATTCCTTGACTTTCTCGAAAGGGTAGTGCATCTGGGCGTAAGGCATTGAACCTGACTCGAACCAACAATCGAAAACTTCTGGAATTCGTCTCAGAGGAGGTTGTCCAGGTCGTTTGGATGGAATTGTCAAATGATCAATGCTCTCTCGATGTATATCGGTTATCTTGGTGCCTGTTAGTTGTTCTAATTCACCAATGCTACCGACGCAGATGATCTCTTTCCCGTCTTCAGACACCCACAAGGGAATGGGATTACCCCAGTAACGATTTCTACTGATGGCCCAGTCTCTGGCGTTCTCAAGCCAGTTAGCAAAACGCTTTTCTTTTACATAATCGGGTACCCAATAGGTCTCGGAGTAAGTGCTCAAAAGTCGGTCTTTTATCTGGGTGACGCGAACGAACCAGGAAGGCACAGCCTTATAAATCAGGGGAGTATCTGAACGCCAACAGAAGGGGTAACTATGTTTAGTATTTCCACTGTGGACTAACCTGCCCTTCGCTTGCAAGTGCTTAATAATTTCTTTGTCCGCATCCTTTACGTAAAGTCCTTTGAATTCAACAACAGGATCAGTGAACAATCCACAGTTATCTACTGGACAGACCATCTCCTGCTCTTTTGTAATAATTCCCGCTTCCAAACAACATCGGTAATCATCTTCGCCAAAATAAGGAGCTTGGTGGACAATTCCAGTACCTGAACCAGCAGTAACGTAGTTGTCATTCAATACTCTAAAGGCTCCCTTGTTTCTAAGATTACTGAAGTAAGGAAAGGGTGGTTCGTACTCTTTTCCTTTTAATTCACTGCCTTTTCTCTTGCCTCTAATGCTATAGAGGTCTTTTGATTTATAAATGAGTTCCAAGCTGGATTCTAGAATTATGTATATTTTTCCAGAGGCTGAATCAACAGCTTCTACGTAATCGTACTCAGCATTGCAGCAAAGGGCGAGATTACTTGGAAGAGTCCAGGGAGTGGTTGTCCAGGCCAAGATGAAGACGTCCGATTCGTCGAGAAGAGGAAAAGCGACGACTACCGATGTATCGATGACGTCTTTGTAGTTCTGACCGGATTCAAAGTTAGAAAGCGGTGTATTGCAACCCGTCGAATATGGCACAACTTTCACACCTTGATAGACCAAATCTTTATTAAAGAGTTCTTTGAATACCCACCAGATGGATTCCATGTACCAGGGGTAGAGGGTTTTGTAATCATTCTTGAAATCTACCCATCGTCCAATTCTACCAACAATCTTTTCCCATTCGTCGGCGTAGCGCATGACAATCTTCCTGCATTCCATGTTGTAATTTGCTATCCCCATTTTGGCAACATCGTCGGGACCTTTGATTCCCAGAGCATTGTCAATTTCAAATTCGACGGGGAGTCCATGGGTGTCCCAACCGAATCTACGCTCCACGTGGAAACCGTTTTGATGTGCATATCTGGAAATAGAGAAAAATAATTAGTTACTGTAATTAGACTTGAAATATTATATAATTTATTATATTTTATTTTTTTCATCTCTTAAAATCTATGTTAAACTTCGTCGAAATCTCTTAAAATTTTCAAAAACTTCTTGAGATTCTTTTAAATTCAATGATAACAATTCAAATTCCATGAAATCCTTTAAAATTCTCATCAAATCCTTTAAATATTAGAAAATTCTCTCGAAATCACTTTAAATTATTAGAAATCTCATAAAACTTCATCAAATTCTTACAAACATTTTAAAGTCCCTTAAAATTTCACGAAATATCCTAAAATCCCATAAAATTCTACAAAATTGTTTTAATATCCTAAAAATCTCTTCAATTTCGTAAAAATCACTTAAAAATCGTTAAAAATGCTCATAAAAACCTTCAAAATTATTAATCTCTGGAAATCTATGTTAAAATTAGTGAAAC
>UCOK01006994.1:0-14167 GCA_900474325.1 Synergus umbraculus
ACATTTCCCGCGAGTAGAAATTTTGCTGTGACTTATATATATATGTATATAACCCCTTAAATCACTTTTTTTAGAGAGGTATTTCAAGAGGGTTCTAGAAATTTTACTGGATTTTTCATTAAATAATAAATAATAATATAATTTAATAATAATAATATCATTTTCAGATAATTTTTATCAAGTTCTAAAGATTTTTAGGATTTTAAAAAGATTTCATAGAATTTTAAGGTATTTCAGGCTATTTCACGGAATTTTAAGAGATTTCAAAATGTTTCAGAGCATTTTAAGGGACTTTAAGGAATTTTAATAGTTACAATAAAATTTCCGGGAATTCTAAAAGAAGTCGAGAGACTAATAATTTTAAGCGATATTCTAATTTTAAAAATATTTCATAGAATTTCAGGATTTCATGAACTGTAACAAGATTTCAAAGGGTTTTAGAGAATTTTAAGGAAGTCAAGAGATTTTAAGAATTTTCAAAATATTTTATTGAATTTTAGAAAAATTTATGATATATTAGATGATTTTAAAAGATTTTTTAAAGCTATGAAATTTTCCGAGTTTTTCACGAACTTTTAAGAGATTTCAACGAATTTTTATACGATTTCGAAGGTTTTCGTGAAATTTTAAGTGATTTGAAAAGGTTTCTGATGGGTGTTCTAAGATATGGCCAAAGATTTTAAATCTTGTTGTGAAGTTTCGAGGAATTTTAAGAGATATCAAAAGGTTTCAGATGTTTTGTAACAAAATTCCTAAGAATTTTAAAAGAAGTCAAGAGATTATAATAATTTTAGAAATATTTTATGGAATCTTGAAGAATTTTTTGCAATTTTATGAGATTTCTAATAATAATAATTTAAATATTATCGTTGAATTTCAAGAAGTTTCTGGGAAATTTAAAAGGTTTTCACGAATTTTAAAAGATTTCCAGAGATTTTTATGAGTTTTAATAAAGTTTGTTAAGTAATTTTTTTGAGAGATTTCAAAAGAATTTCTCCATATTATATATGAGTTTTAAAAGATTTTGTAAAATTTAAAAGCATTTCGAAGGTTTTCGTAAAATTTTAAGGGTTTTTATGAGATTCTTCTAATTATTTAAAGATTTTGTAGAATTTTTAAGCATTTCTTGGAATTTCATTAGATTTCTAAGGATTGTAAGAGATTTTAAATGTTAAAAAATTCCAAGAGATTTTTGGGGACTTTACGAGAGTTTTGCAAATTTTTATAAGGAATTTCAATAAGTTTTTGAAATTTTGAAGAAATCTTAACGAATTTTAAAGAATTTCGAAGGTTTCAGTGAAATTTTTTTGCGCCAATAACTTGTTTTTCTTAATTTAAGACCATATAAGACTTACCCGATCTCTACCTTAAAGACATTTTTTTCTCTGCAACCTTACTTTTATTACAGAAAATATGCTAAGGTATATTTATCTGGTCTTAAATTTTTATAAAAATAAAAAATATTTTATTAACAAATTTTTTTTATAAATGTCGATTTTAAAGACCAGATAAACGTACCTTAATAATGCTTTAGTTTCAATTTGATAAATTATCAATCTCAATAAATGTAGACATAGCGTTGCAGAGAAACAAAATTGTCGGTAAAGTAGGATTCGGGTAAGTCTTACTTACATAGCCTTAAGCGAATCATTATAAACTCTAAAAAATTTACTGATGATTAATTTTTACTCATTGTGAATTAAAAATGTTTTGAATTCCAAATGATTCAGAAGATTCTATAATAGTTAATATTATAAAGAAAAATAAACATAAAAATAGAATTCTGAGATTCTTTTGATTGATCCCTTGAATAAGTAAAGAGTGGAGGTAAATTCCTGGTAATTTATATGCGAAAGGAAAAAGGGTGAGGACGAGACGTTCCAGCTAAGTAAATACGTCACTTGTGGGTGTTTCAGGTGTAACATGTGTGCATAACGTGCATGTACAGTGTGCACACAATATTCCCGTCAAGTTCATCTTGTTGAAAACAAGCCGGTGTTCATCCAAGCTAAGCTCCGGTATTTTATTTAGTTTCAAGCGGAACCACGCTCTTGGCTCTACTTCTATTCTTTCTCGATTTTTCGATTTTTAGTCTCACTAAACCAGAAATTCCAACTTTTTCCTTAAATTCTTCTATAAATTTGCTTCCTATCTATTTCCTTAGTCCTATTTACTTCAATTCCATGACTACGTAGTTCAGATCGATTATATTATGTACAATATAAAAAAATTTAATTAAAAATTATTAGATTTAAAATATATTAAGAATTAATTGAAAACATTTAATACAAAATTAATAATTAATAATATTATAATTATTTAATTTTAATTTCTCCTTAAAATTTTCATAAAAAATTATAAAAATAATTTATATATGTATATAAATATTTATTTATTTATTTATTTATTAGTGTTATTATACCGTCAACACATACCGTCAAGGTTATTTAAGTAAAAAAAAAAAAAAAAGTTGCTTAAAAGGATTAGTATTAGTAATTAGTACATGCTAATACATTTGATTGCACAGAGCTCATTTGTAATCAACTTGTAGTGCAATTGAAATTTATTGTCTAAGAAATATTTAAGATATTCTGCTTTGCAATTTAAGATTTTCTAATGAGATAATTGTGAGGGAAAGCATGAAAGAAGTCGTATTCTAGGTGTTTCGAGCTGATGCGCAAAATCTTCTAAGCAACAAATCGATCAATGAAACTGTAATTTAACGAAAGGTCCGTATACAGTAGTATTGCTATGACAACAACGTTTCTATCTGCGATTGCGCATGTCAAATTCGATGAAGCCGGCTCAGCATGTGTGCGTTTTTCTATAACAGTATCTTCAAAAGTACTTAATAAAATTACCACATTATTGTAGAATAAATTTTCGGTTAAAGGCTAAACTATCATTTTTTTACTGTTCTCACGTTTTACGAGGATGCTATAAAAAAAAAAAGAAGGTAATTAAATTTGAACGTAAATCTTTTTTAATTTATTAGTAATGGAAAGCTAGACTTTAAAGCTCACTTTAGAAGTTAAACGTCAAAATTTATCGAAATCTGAGACTTTTATCATTTATCTTTTTTTTTTTTTTTTCTTAGAATTCCTTTTAATATCGCTAAGAATTCTAAAAAGTCTCTTGAAATTGCATTAATTCTTTTACATGAAATATCCTAAAATCCCTTAAAATTCTACTGCTAGTTCTCTTATATAAATTTGAGAGGTATTATTCTTAGGGTTAAATATTTTTGTGGTTCGTCTCCTAATTAAGTTAGATGTGAATAAAAAGTGGAGTAAGATAATGTTTGATAACTGTTTTTTTATATCTCTTTTTAAAGAGTTTAAGGTGGCCTCGCAGTTTATCGGTTTCATGTGAATACCGGACATTCAATTTAGATCGTAACACCCGCAAAATATGCGACTGGTGGCCTGCTGCTCGCATTGCCTGGTCGAGCAATAGCGGAGAAGGCCGGCCGGAATCATTTCTTGAGACATGAATAAATGAGCTGTGCTCGGTTCCCTCATTCCAACCGCGCCAGCCAGGCAGACTCTACGTCGCCGGTGTGTGTCTGTACTATAGATTTTACCAGTGGCGTAGAAACATTTTTTCCTCTGCAAATTTGCAAATCGTTTTGCAATTTATCCGATGATAATGAATTCACAACAGTTCATACATGTAAGCATATGTTCACATATTTTACGTTTACCTGACAATTTAATAATTGAGAAATTTTATCAGAAAGGTACAGAGTAATGAATAATTCATTGTAAATAATTTATGCTTTAGTTGTTCTAAGTTCAAATAGACGAGAATCAATTTTTTAAAAGATAGATCAATTTAAGTTTACATGGAGGAAATTTCCTCCACTTAATTTCAATTTTCGAAAAATTAAAAAATCAAATTTAATTAAAAGAAAATTTAATTTAAAGCAATATTTAAAGCAACCATTGTACCCATCATATTACCCTATCGACTGAAAAATAATTTTGTAGAAGAAATTTCTAAGTTCACTGAAAATGGTACTCGATAAAAAATGTTTTAGTTATGGATTAGTATAAATTATTGACACGTCCCTGGTGCCGGTAACAGAAGCAGTAAAGGCAGCAGGAGCAGCAGCAGCACTAGGTATCAATAATAAAAGCGTGCGAGGTCAAACCAATTGTAATGTATGCTATACTACTGTACATACGCTGATGTGCCACGCCATGTGCTCGATCCTCACATACATTGCATCTTTTACGTTCTTCTTTCTTCCTTGTTATTCTCCCCTTTACTACATCACAGGTAGTACTTCCACATCTAAATATGGAGCCTAGCTAGGTCTTCGACTTTGTAAGCAAGTGAGCGAAATCACCTCTGGACACTATAGCAGTTTCTGGTCAAGAAAGTTCCACTCTTTCGCTGTATCATACCTTTTTCAATATTCCTAACAGATGTAATTAAGATTATTTTTTTATTTTTTTTTTTAAAGTAATAACAGTTTCATGATATTCTATGTTAAAAAAGTGGTGTCACGAAATTTCTCGAAAATTTCGCATCCATTGTTGTTGTAAACCTGATTTTGTCTTTTTAATGATTTGAAGTTATAGGTAAAAAGAAAAATTAAAAAAAAAAAAAAAAAAAAAAAAGAATCGCACGCGTGTTTGTTTTCCCTCGTCCCTTAAAATTTCATGAAAATCTTCGAAATGCCTTAAAATTCGTTAAAAAATATTTCAATTCCTAGAAATCTATTGAAAATCCTTAAAAATTCACAAAAACCTTGAAAATCATTTATCTCTTGAAATTCATGTTAAAATTTGCAGAAATCTCTCAAAATGACCTCCTGAAGTTTTTAAAAATTTTTAATCTTTTAAAATCATTAAAAATTATTTAAATTCGAAACATTTTACAAATTGCGCTTTCTGGACAATACTTTCCACGCTTGATCCACGCGTATCCCCTCTCTCAGGCGTCGGACGCTCAATTCGTCTGAAACTTCAGCCCAATGGAATTTGGCCAAGTATCTAATGATTTACAGGGATTTTAAATTTTAAGGAATTTCAAGACGTTTCTAAGAATTCTTAGAGATTTTCATGAATTATAACATGGATTTAAAAAAAAAAGTTTCTGACAATCTTAAAGGATTTTAAGGGATTTCAAATTTTATCATGTAACTTCCACAAATGTTAAGAGAATTCAAAACAGATTTTAATAATTTTTAAAAGACATCGCATCTTCTTTAAGGATTTTATTTAATTTTATGAGATTTCTAAATAATTTTAAAGAATTTCAAGAAATTTTTCTGTTTTTGAAAATATTGTATGGGATTTAAAGGAATTTTAAACTTTTCAGGAAATTTTATTCAGGGATTTCAGAGGATTTTTATGATTTTTTCAAAAGATTTTCTAGAATTTACAAGGATTTCGAAGGTTTTTGTAAAATTTTAGGGGTTTTCAAAAGATTAAAGATTTTGAAGGTTTTTGTAAATTTTTAAGGGATAAGGGCAAACAAACACGCGTGCGATTTTTTTTTTCCTATACAACTTCAAGTCATTAAAAAGCCAAAATCAGGTTTACAACAACAATGTATGCGAGATTTTCAAGACATTTCGTGACACCACTTTTGTAAGATAGAATAATATATGTATATTTATAATAAAAAAGTTTTCCTTATATTTGATAAACTAAATAATTCCTATACTACATCTGTTTCGGGTTACAAAAAATAGTAGTTTTAAGATTATTTTCGAAATAAACTACCTTTACAGAAAGGGATAGAAAAAGATTAGCGTGGATAGGCAGATTTTATAAATAATAAAGATAATAGATGATAATAATAAATGCAGCTCGAAATTATAATTCTATCGCTGAATTAGTGTGATTTGATTAGCATCTCATGGGGGATCTCGTTTTGGATGCAGCAATAGATTTTCAGCTGATGGTAATTCAAGTATGGCTAATTTACGGAAATTCAGTTTTGACGTTTGTTTGTGTCGTAAACTCAATATAAGATAATTGCATTTCTATAATATGGTAATCCGCGAAACCCATCGCCTATCCATAATTTTCACGATGAGAATACAGCACAATTATACTAAAGCACACTTCAACTCAACAATGAATTAAACCCATAAAGCCATATCACTTAAGTAAGTTAATAAAAGAGAGAAAGTACGTAGATGTCAATGTTCCTGCAGATGCTCACATGCTTATCTGTTACTATACACTCATCCAAAGTAATTGAATGATGAATTATTATATCTAATATGTATTCTAATTCCTTATATATATAATATGAAGATTGTCACGGCATAACTGTGTAATTGTCACTTTTTTCAAAACACATTCTCTTAGCTTGCAAATTTTTTATTTATTTATTTTTATTTTCCTATCTTAAAAAAGAGAATGTTACCAATATATCGAGAACACTGAAAAATTCCACAAAATATATAGTCACATCCATTAAAATTACTTTATAATCCCATAAAATCTCATAAATTAGTAAAAGTAATCTTTTATAATTATTACTCGCGAATAATATTCACTAAGCTTAGGTACATATCTTGAAATATTTTTTTGCTTCACTAATAATTTATTTTTCACATGAAAATAATTATTTTTATTATTTTAAATTATTTTCTATCTTTAATTCTTTATGTATAACGTTTTTATTAGTAATCGTTTTGACAACGAAAATAGTCCCAATAAGGAAGCAACAATATTGTGTTTTCGACAAGAATGTGTCCGCTAGACACGTACCCTGATAGTATATTTAATGGCGTGATTTATACAGCAGCAGCAGCATATAGTCAATGACTTAATTCAACTTAATGATCTGGATTGGAAAGAAACTATTGAAACCTGAAATAGAGGGAAAATGTGTGGATTTATAGAACGATGTGAAACACCTTTTCAAATTGAGGCTACCTATGCGAGCGTATCGTAGTAGTACACTTTCCAGACTTGTTTTTGTAGAGGTGAACGCTTGCTTTGTGTCTCCGAGTAGCAAAGAGAACGTTTTCCATGTGCCAGGAAAGACGTGCCCTATCCTATCAAGTGCTCTCCTTCTAGCCTCAAGAACATGCTTACTTATGAAATTGTGCACTCGTGCCAGTTTACAACCTCAACTTTTTTCCTCAATTCGCATTTTCCAAAAATATTTCTATATCATACAAAAGTCTCATATTATCTTTTCAAACCGAGCTTCAACCTTTTCATAAAATTAGCAATTATGATCCGCGCGCGATTATTTTCTCGTTTTTGCACACCTTTTACTAATCGAAAAAATAATTGGGAATTTTTAATTCTTGAAATATCAAATCTTGTAATTCTATATCAAATTTCAGAAGTCGTCATGAGTTTTATAAAATCACTTCAAATTACTCAAAATCCCATAAAGTCTTTAAAATTACTTAATATTTCATAAAACATCGTAAAATCCCTTAGAATTACTTAAAATTCCTTAAAATCTGGACAAATCCCATAGTTATTTAAAATCTCTTAAAATTAATCAAAATTGCATGAGTCGTTAAAATAACTACTAAATATCCTATGAAAAATTGTAAAATATCTGAAAATTACTTAAAATTTCAATAAATTTCGTAAAACCCTTTTAAATTCCTTAACATTTTACAAGATTCCGTGAAATGAAATATCTTAAATATCTTGAAATACCTTAAAATTCAATGAAATTTCATAAAATGTCTAAAAAGCTTCTCAAATTACTTAAAATTCCACAAACTATAAAGTCAACTTTATAAAATTACTTTGTAATCATTTACAATCTCACAATTTTTCTGAAAAAAATTATGGGATTGTAAAAATTAAGGGCATAAGATCAAATTAGTTATACCAATTATAAATTCATAATAATAAATCGTATAATCTAGACTAAAAATATTTATTATTATCAATGTATAATTGGTATTACTAATTTGCTCCTATAGTAAAGTATCACATGTCCTTAAGGGATTTCAAAACTATGCAAAATAATTCAGAGATTTTAATTTTTAAAATATAAAAATTTATAATTCCTAGCCTAAGTTTGGAAATCTCAAATAATTTGTAAGAATCCATTATTTAAATTCCTTAAAATTATTCAAAGTGACATTAAATCCCATTTAATCCTTGAAAATATCTAAGAATCCAATAAAATTTTGTGAAACTTTTTAAAATCCCATAATTTCTTGAAATTGCTAAAAATCTAATGAAATTTCGTAAAATTCTTGGAATCTCTTAAAAGTTCTTAAAACAGCTTTAAAGTTTCTAAAATTACTTAAAATTACACATAATATTGTTAAATCCTTTAAAATTATTTAAAATCCCATGAAATCTAGATAAATAATTTGAATTACCTGAAAATCCAATGAAGACTCTTTATTAGATTGTAATATTCTTGAAATTTCTTTAGCTTCTATAAAACCCCAATAACTGGTAAAATTTCTGAAAATCAGACTAAATTTCTGAAAATTCCTTGAAATACCGTGAAAAAATCCTTCAATATTTCTAAAATTTCGATAAATTCTCTAAAATTCGGATTCTCTGTCTTAATAATTTTGCTGAAAACAAAAATAGTCTGAAGATTGTTTTTAAATTCGATATTCACACAATTCCTTAATGAATAATATGTAAAAGTAACAGAGGAGAGCTTTTATTGACAGCACAATTATTTACTAAATGAAGGTAGAAGTAAACTTTCGACCCAGATTTCACGACATTAAGGAATAAATATTTAACATGATAATTTGCTGATTTGGCGGAATTGACTTGAGTTTACGAGTAGAACTAATCGATGGCGATCAAATATGGCAAGTGCGATGTAATGACGATGTAATGACGCACGGAATGTCTATATATCATTAATATTTGAGATTCGTGAATTCTAAAACTCGCAAACGTTTACAGAAACAAATTAATCCTATCTGCACTGATGATTACTGCGGAAATTTTCTGCTCCTCTAATTAAAAAAAATTTGGGTCGAATGCTGAGCTTTCTAATTGCTTTTTACATCACTGAACACTTGATTTTTGTACTTTTTACTTTCATGTATATGAATGACGCTAACGAAGGCTATATCAAGGCAAAAAGTTAACGAAAAATTAGACCTTAATATGATAAATATTTCATTATAAAGAAAAACGAAAAACTTGTGGTGTTAATGATGGAAATTAGATTTTCAAATTTTTAAAAGAACACGTAATTATTAATATTCCTTGAAAAATATGCTTCTAAAAACTGTATCTGTGCAAAGTTTAATCGTCGTAAAAACGGCGAAAGGATATTTCAAACAATGTGTGCGATTACCATAATAAAACCACTGGCCGTTTGCCTTTTATTAAGTGTGCGTCTCGTAAAGTTTTTTATTCAAATGATAAATAAGCATACGATATTCGAGAAAGTAAGTGAAAAGAAAAATTGATAGATTAAAAATGAAAGTAAGGAGTTGCTCTCGCCTTTCTTTCTGGAAAATGTATCGAATAAATATCGATACATATATCGATAGTATTTGATGTATCGAAAAGTATCAATATATTAATTAATTTTTTTTTCTCAACCATATGTACATATCGATATTTTTCTCGATTTGCGACGTCGTCTGGTCGACACGGTTTTGCTTCTTTCTATAACACCAGTTGCAACACAAACAAGCAAAAAGGACAGATTGAAAAGATTTTTAAAATCTTTACTTGTAAGAATTGCATTATTACAAACATTTTCCTATCTTAAAAAAGTGATGTCACTAATATATCAAATACATTGTTGTCGTTTCACGGTATTTCAAAGAATTTTATTAAATTTATTCTGATTTTCAGAAATTTTAAGGGATTTTAACAGTTATTGCTGGGCTTTTATAGAATCTAAATAGAAATTTAAAGAATAATCTAAAAATCTAATAGAGTTTTCAGTGGATTTTCAGGTAATTGAAAGTATTTAATGAGATTTCAAGGCATTTTCAATAATAATTTTAAAGGATTTAACGATATTTTGTAGTGTCTTGAAAACGCGTAGAGATAAATTGATGAAATTTTGCATAGTTATTCCACTATATACATAGTTGAATTTCTTACAAAAGGGTTTAATAAAATATTTAATTTTAAAAGTTTTATGTACTTTTATAATTTTCATAAAATTCATTTTTCCAATATAACTTCTCAAATATTGAAAATTTAAAGCTGATGTAAGGAAAATGAAGATTCCTTTCATCGAGACGAATCGAGTGACCTGTATGATGAATACATTTAATTGAGAAATAAGAAAGTTATGGTTAATTGTATTTTTAAAAAAGTAATTTTTCGACTATAATTTCTGAAATAATTAAAATTTAAAGCTGATGTAAAGAAAATGAAGATTCTTTGTGTCTAGACGAATCGATTCACCTAAAAGATTAATGCATTTTATAAAAAAAATAAGAAAGTTATGCTTTATTGTAATTTTCGAAAATGAATTTTTTGAATAAAACTTCTCAAGTAATCAAAATTTAATGCTGATGTAAAGAATACTTAATGCTTCCTCTATGAGGAAGCAAAGTACTCATTGAATGAGTACAAAAGTTGATACAACTTGACAGCTAGTTTTAAGTTATTTTAGAAACTTTAAAGCTGTTTCAAGAATTTTCACAAAGTTTCATTGAATTTTCAGCGGAATTTTAAGAATTAAGGAATTTCATCACAAAACTCATGAAGATTCCTGAAATTAGATAAAAAAGACAAGATTTTATTTTTCAAGAATTAAAAATTCTCAATTATTTTTTCTACTAGCAAAAGGTGTGCAAAAGCAATGAGAAACTAATCATAATTTCGAGTATATTGTAAAAAAAGTATTTATCATCGATGCTTCGCATCTTTCTTCTCACTATCTATTTAATCGAAAATCATACAGAATATAATAATGCCTGCAACCCAATGACTGTTATATTATTTTATTATTATTATATATGAAAGTCCAACAATCATCCTATCATAAATTTGAAATATGATTATTTCCAATAAATTAATCAATTGAAAATTTCTTTCATCAGTACGAATTTCTTTAAAGAAAATTGAAATAGCTTTGACATTTCTGAGAATCTCTTAAAATATGCTTTCAACTCCGCGATATAAAATTGGGAGATGAAAAAATCCATTCAACCGTTAAAACATCCCGGGACTTTTGAAACTGCAAGATGTCTTTTGAAATTATAGTTCAATCGAAATCTCTTGCAATTAATGAACCTCCTTGAAATCACTTCAAGTCTTTTTAGTAGTTCTTAAACACAAAAAAAAAATCCTCGATATCGCAGTTCATCGTCCAAAAGTTTTAAATGAGGAATCCATCTAATATTCACTAATATACCTACGGAGAAGTAAACCGTGATTTTAATTATTGAGATTATTCTGAACTAAATCGAAATGTGGATTAGAAAGAATATAATATGTATCGACTGCTTATTATTTACTTATAAATAATAATAAGAAGAACTTACGGAAAGTTAAGTTCATATAAAAAAATTCTCGGTACATAAAATGTGACTGGGATAATTCAGTTAGGATACAAGAGCTGCTAAAGGGAATCTTTAATTATTACGCAAACGAGATTTTAATTATAAAGCGTAATCTCATCTCGTTTTACACATTTGTCGCGTCAACAACCTCTCATAAATAAGTGTAGACGCGTTATTACCAGAATAATAAGGTGTTACAAATTCTCTTTATAATTAGTTTGAGTTTGAAGCTAATTGTTATAAACAAATACATGGATTAGGTGCTCAATAACATAACTAATTTTTTGCTAACTAAAAATCCTAAAATATCCCATAAGAAACGGGAAACATCTTAAAATGCCTTAAAATTTATTCACTAGAATATTTAAAAGCCCATAAAATTTCGTAAATTCTTTAAAATCTATTCAAATTCCATACAATCCGTTACAATTTCACAAAATCGTTTACAAATGAATCATAAGAATCTCGTGAAATCCTTTGAAATTCAATAAGGAACTTCAAAATTCCCTAAAATGCATTTAAATCTCTAAATAAAAATTCTTGGAAGCAAAAGTCTCATAAAATCTTTTATAAATCAAAAATATCTTTTGAAATTTTGTAAAATTCCGCGAGGAATATAAAAATTCCTTAGGATTATTTTTAAAAGTCGAAACTGTTTTGAATTCTAGAGAATCTTTTATAAATCATAAAAATCTCATGAAATCTTTTTAAATTCCAAAAAGCCTCTTAAAATCCTTTAACTATAGTTATGAAGTTAAATCAATTTTTGCGCTCCATTCAATGAGCACTTTGCTTCCTCGTTGAGGAAACATTAATTAATTAATCAAATGTATAATATTAATATTAGTTCATCTGAATCGTGTCAACAAAAAGAAAGCTTACTTATTTTCGTTACCTTAAATTTTGCCTTAAATTTTAATTATTTGAGAAATTATAGTCGAAAAATTAATTTTTGATAAATTACAAGTAACCGCATAACATTCTTATTTTTTAATGAAAGATTTTAATTGCATAGACTAATCAATTCGTCTCTACATAAAAAATCTTCATTTTCCTTACATTAGCTTTAAATTTTGAATATTTTTCAACTTATATTCGAAAAAATAATTTTTTTAAATTACAATTAAGCATAACTTTCTTATTTTTTAATGAAATGTATTAATCTTATAGACCAATCGAATTGTCTCGACACAAGAAACCTTTTTTCTTGTTACATCTGCTTGAAAATTTGATTATTCGAGAAGTTATAGTGAGATTCTTCAAAATTTCAATCAAATTTGAATTTTTGTGGATTTCAGGGATTTTGACGATTTTCAAGTAATTTTCACTAAATTCAAAAGAATTTTGGAATTTTGTTGAATTTTAAGGGATTTCAGAATATTAAGTGGAATTTTAAAAGAATTTAAAGGATTTTGAATGTTGTAAAATATGGAGGAATTTTAAGATATTTCAAACAGTTTCTATTTTTTCATGGAATTTCGAGGAATTTTGACGATTTTTAAATTATTTTAAGCGAATTTAAGGGATTTTTATGATTAAAAGAGTTTGTGAAATATTAAAGGATTGCATGTAATTTTATGATATTTCTCATAATTATAATAAATTTTAAAGGATATATAAGAGATTTTCACGAATTTTAACGAATTTCAGGAGATTTTTTTAACTTTTAAAATACTGTATGGATTTTGAAGGATTTTAAAGTTTGTCGGGTAATTTTATTGAGGGATTTCAAACGATTTTTATGACTCAAAAATTTCGTAGAATTTTGAAAGTTACCGTCAAATTTTTAGGGATTCCCAGAGGTTTTTCTGATTTCTAAAATATTTTGTGGATTTTAAGGATTTCATGGTATTTTGTGAGATTTCTAATAATTTTCAGGAATTTCAAGATATTTTTTTGATTTTTAAAAAATGTTTTAAAATTTCTAAGAATTTCGTGGAATCTTTTGACGATATCTAATAATTTTTAGACATTTTCACCAATTTTAACGAATTTCAAGAGGTGTCTAAGAAATTTTCAGAGATTTTAAAGAATTTGGAAGGATTTTGAAGTTTTTTGTAAAATTTTAAGATGTCAGTAAATCAACATGTGCGTTATTATATTTTTTTTCCTTGTTAAAATTTCAAGCCATTTAGAAAGAAGCCAATCAGGTTTGCAATAACAATGTATGCAAGATTTTCGAGACATTTCGTGAGAGCACTTTTTTAAGATAAGATATTTATCATTATGAATGTATAATTGGTATAACTAATTAGCTCTTATGTTAAAGTATCACATGCCCTTAAATAGGACAGCGACTCTTACTAACATCGCGCGAAGCAAGTTGCACGTTGCACTTTCTGTCCAATAACCAGACACAAGAAATTTATGTTCAAGACTCGTGAGCCTTCATAATACATTTTGCGATGAATCATACTTCATGGAAGCACAATGATGTAAGTGAAACTATTGTTACGTGTATTGCTGAGTATGTAATTAGGAGAAAAAAAAAACAATCCCGCTGATAATCGCCCCTAATAATGGAAAAAAAATTTTCTGCGTCTGCAACTATAAGTAAACGCTGCACGCTTTCTGCTGTAGATAATTGGGAAATATACATAGATACAAGTATAATAATAGAACTTATTTTACTCTGTAAAAAGATCTTTCTTCAGAATAACTCTTTCCTTAAAGTATCTAACTCTCATATATATATATATATATATATATATA
>UCOK01006996.1:0-16808 GCA_900474325.1 Synergus umbraculus
ATATATATATATATATATATATATATATGTCTTTGTATGGAAGAAACCTTTATTCACTATCTACAGACAGACAGACAGACATACATACATACATAGAAACAGACAGGCAGACAGATAGACAGACACATTGGTTAAAACATGTTTTTCGAGTTCATGGGGTCAAAAAACGTGGACATTTGACAAAAAATAGGGGGGTCAAATTTTACACAAAATTAATACATTCTCTGATGAGAATGTAAAAAATTCAAAATATCTTTAAAAAATCTCTTAAAATTTCAGAAAAAGGCATCTTTTAACAATCATTATAAAATATCTTGAAAACCCCTTAAAATTTATACAAAAATCTTCGAATTCTCTTAAACTTTTTTCAAATCTTGTAAAATTTCTGAAAAATCCTTTTGATAACTATTTTCAACTCTTTAAAAAATCTCTTTGAATCCCAAAAATCAATTGAAATCTCTTATAGTATCTCTGGATATTTTCCAAAATCCTTTAGTCTTTTTATGCCTTGAAATTTTTTAAAATCACTATAAATCTCGTAAAATACTTTTATAATTTTTCTAATCTTATGAAATCTCTTAAAATTCTGAGTATAAAATTTTATTAAATAAATACAAATTTTAGTTTTATGATATTTTGGAAAATTATTATTGTTGATATTTTTATTCCAACAAATCTAAAAAAAAAATCATCAGTTCTATACGTCTAAAACTTCAACCAAATCCAGGAAGCATGGAAATTCTCATTGAATGAGCACAAGAGTTGATACAATTTTACACTTAGTCTGGTACCAGATTGAGTTATGACGTTTTTGATACTTAAGTTCTATTTAATTATAGTACTTTTTTCGGATTGAATTAGGACTTTTTTTAGTCCTTGCGTCCTACTGCATTAGAAGATTAGAACATTCTCGATACTTAAGAATTATTTTAGTACCTGAGAGTGAAAAAAACATACATATATCACTTAAGCAGTATTATTTTCTGACATGGATTTAGGACTAGCTTTTTGTAGATATTGTGTGCGCTCGTACCTCCTTCAACGGTGTTTGGAGTAGAAATATTGCGTAAAAGTTTCCGAGGTCATCATAAGGATCGATGAAGGGGACTGCTCTTAGAATACATAAATTACATAATTCCCGTGACTTATTGGAAGAGTAATGAGGTATAATTGACTAGGGCAATAGAAGAAGCAGCTGGCAAACATACTACAGTCGTTGAATAGGGAAAGTACAGTCTGAAGGTAATTTTTTCCTGAAAAACGCTCAATATAATTGTACAATCGTGGGCGTTGACTATGGAATAACATTGAGTCTAAGGATTGAATAACACCCAGTGGG
The DNA here is from genome assembly GCA_900474325.1 of Synergus umbraculus. Lineage (NCBI taxonomy): Eukaryota > Metazoa > Arthropoda > Insecta > Hymenoptera > Cynipidae > Synergus > Synergus umbraculus. The sequence goes on from UCOK01006996.1 coordinate 1,340, forward strand.
CAAGAAATTTAAAGACGTTCCTAGAACGTCCTAATAAAAACGTTTTTAGGACGTAAAGTCCAAAAGACGTTCTTAGAACGTCCAAAAAAACGTCCTAAGTCAGGCTAAACAAGTTCCCAAAAACGTCCTAAAAACGTCTTTGGAACATTGTATCTTTTTAGAATGTTATTTGAGGCATTTGTGCCCACTGGGACGTACTTCCTTTAAGGGGTCTACTATAATTCAAGGTAATTGTCCAGTTATATAATGTTATTTTTTTTATTATGTTACAATATCTTCGTTTAAAAAAAAAAATTTGCGTTGTCCAACCTTGACGAAATTGGCTCAACCTTAACAACATGCATTATTACCACATTGTGACATGTCGCAGCCAAATGAGGTATAAAAGAAAGTAATACCCGTAGCATGTTGTTCATTATAAAGTACATGACACAAACAAATGCTTACTTTGAGGGTACCATGCTTCGGATTCAAGTTATTAACCTTTTTCAGAGGATAATGAAAAAATTTTTGTGTTTCGGAAAAAGACATGTCAGCACTATACTTTTCACGAACGAACTTTAGATAGACAAACACATGTAAAAGTTTGTTAAATATCGCGACCAAAAATGTTCACGTTTTAATTTTCACGGATGTGATGGATTTGAAGTCAATTTAATTCTGACAAATATGAGTGCATTCTAATTCTAACAAGAGTGATAGATTTGAAATCAAATTAATTATGTTTAATTCTCTAAGGCGATTGCAGTCAATTTAATCCTTTCCTTGACATACAATTGTCAACATTTCAAAAGTCCTGAATCAATGCGACTGAAAAATCAAAAAGTTCTAGCCAAATGGGATTAATAATAAAAAAAAAACTAGTTGTCCAGTTGTATCAACTTTTGTACTTATTCAATGAGCACTTTGCTTCCTGTAAGCAAATATCTCCTTCCTCATAGAGGAAGCATTAAGTATTCTTTACATCAGCATTAAATTTTGATTATTTAAGAAGTTAAATTGGAAAAATTCATTTTCGGAAATTACAATTGTTATAGAAATATATTAATTTAAATATTCGCGCTCATAAAGCACAGAGGGCATTCATTGTTGAATTGAAATTACGAATTAGAGATATTAGACTACTATTGATTCTTAGCGATCGAGCGATAAAAATAAGAAGTTGGTTTACGAATTGCGAAAAGGTCGATTGAATTACCTTGAACGGTAAACAGAGCGTCTTTATTATACGTGCGTTAATTATAATTTATCCAGTGCGTTACTGTAACTCTAAATTATCTAAGTTATTGAATATAGTAATTAATCAATTTAACTTAAAAAGTGTGTTCAGAGAATTTATTCTCCTAGTCCCGCTCACAATAATGAAAGCTTCAAGTTTTGGCAAAATACCCTGATCTTTAACAATCAGAAGTGGGATTATACCTCATCCGCGTTCTCTTTTTTAATCAGGATTATAGTGAGAGTAATGTGAGAGTACCGAAAAATGGCTGAAGGACACACGTTGATGCGATGAGTCGAGCGCCTGTCGAAGAGTGGAAAACTGAAGAGTTGACTGACCACTCAGTCAATGTCTTTAAGATAATTAATCTTGAAGAGGAAATATTATTGTACCAATATAGCGATGAAAAGCTGCGTCTTAAGGCCGAGATCCTAAGGAAACTTGAAAAAGAACGTACGAAGTATGAGCAGAGTGAGACGAGAAATTATGTTTTGAACACCGAAAAAAAAAGTTTCTTCGTTTAAGAGGATTCCTCTTATTCTGATGCAAGTTTTCATCTACAATATGGTATATAAAGTTTTCTTCTTAATTTTAGAGGATTTTTCTCTTCTAAAAAGGAATCCTCTCAAATAAAGAGAAATCCTCTTAAAATAAAAGGAAAAATCCTCTCAATTTAAAAGGTTCCTTTAAACTGTTTTTTTATTTGTCTAGGTTATATTTTAGGGTTTCTAAAATCAATAATGCATTTTTAACTTACAATTTTTATTTTATTGAAATCGATTTTTTAATTTTACAATTTAAAACGTAGCGACACCATTAAACTAGTACTTCGTGGTGCAATTACTAATTTCAGTGGTTGGTGCGAAAGAAAGTCCTCCTGCGCGAGACATTCCCAGTCTTCTGTTTTTTGTAATTCAAATGAATAATAATGATTACTGAAACCTATTGTTTTTAGTACTTTTACTTTCGAAAGACTCAGTGTAAGAACCTAGACCCAATTGTGATAAAAACGTTGCTAGCTTCGATTCCATCCTGGCACTTTTGGGTAACACGACTGAACACAACTGACACGACTGAAACGACCGAGAACGCGACGCGAATAGGTTAGGTTATTACGCCTCACTGACGTCACTGAGGGCGCTGACTTCGCATGTGCAAGTCCTGTTCTAAGAGTAAATCCTCTCAGTATTAGAGGATTATTCTCAGTCTGAGAGAAAATTGCAAAAGTAGTCATTTTTTCAACTCTATTCTTAAAATTAGAGGAAAATAATATAAGCCATAGAGGAATATGCTCATTTTTATAGGAAAATATGAGAAAAAGTCTGGTGATGTGCCTGGGTAGAAATTTAAAATTGGTTCTTAATAGGCCCTGCCTAGATTGCCTATTCTCTGTCGAGGCATGAGTAGGCGATCCAGCGAGGGCCTATTCATAGGGTCTTTATAGGATCCAGACAGTCCCTCAGTATACTAAAACCGCTTTTTTCAGTACTGCGCATGCGCTATTTTAGTTTTTGCTTGCACAAAATTAATATTATTACTGTATCTGCTGAAATCATTAATGATTAATGGAATCATTAATGACCTAAAACTTTGACGAAAAATAACGACCAGACCTCTGGAGCTGAAGACGAATTCAGAACAAGCTCATGTAATAACACTCGGTCTTCTTTGGTTATAGAAGCGTCGATAAATTTTAATTTCAAGCGTCCTTCTACAAAACTGAGCCAATTTGTAGGAACAATATCCACATTTCCAACTGAAGGTTGTGATCCAGGTTTAATAAATTCCACCAACTGAAAATCGTGGTTTTCCTTATCTGAAGACATTTTTAATGATTCGCACTTTAAAATATATGATAAAAATACACTCGCGTCGCGTCGGTTGTACACAGCTATTGACAGCTACAGTACTAGCTAGGTACTGTCCCAGTATGGAGTTCAAGTACTGGCTAGAAGCCAACTTAGGGAGTTATGCCGAGCGTTGGCGCGGTACTGGCTAGGTACAGCCCCAATATGAAGTCTAAGTGTTGGCTAGAATCCGACTTAGGAATTTTGCCGAACGTTGGCGCGGTACTGATATAGTATTGCCCCAGTATGAAATCCAAAATGTTGGCTGGAATCCAACTTGGGACTTTTTTCAAACTTCAGCAGGGAACAAATTTATACGAAAAAAATTTGTAATTCAGGAATTACCGAACAAAAACTCTTCGGTAAAAAAAATTGAATTTTTGTTGAGCCAACCGAATAATTTGTTTGCGCATTTTTTTTTTTTTGTCACAAAAAATTGTTATTCTGCCAGTGAAATATCCTATTAATTGTACATTAACTTAAAAATATTTAAAATTTCATATACTTATTTTATTTATTGATAATGCGAAAGTGCTTTTCGATGAAAGAGTATACCGTGGAAAAAATGTGGATCCATATGTTGAGAGCTTAGGGTAATGGTTAGGGAGCTGGACTCGTGTCTAGTAGGTCGTGCGTTCGATTCCCCCCAGCGTTGCGTGCGAAATTTTATTTGTTATAAATGCGTTAATATATATACGAATAAAATATGTTCTTAATTAATAACTATTTTTAAGGCATTTTTTAAAAATTTTTTCACTGTACCGTCCCCAGTACCGCCAGACAACTCCCAGCCGAATGACATTTCGGACGAATGCCAGTACCCAGCCGTTTGCCAGGCGGTATTATGCCAGTACCACGCCAGTACCGACATCCGCCCGACGGTACGGGGCCCCTGAAAGAATTATATTAGACCGAAGGACTTGTGTCACGTCGAGTTCTTATCAGGAATTTTGCGATAAACATGGGATTAAATATACTTTTAATTCTCCACGTCATCCGCAGGCTAACGGACTCGTAGAGCGCACAAATTTTACCTTAATTCCAGCAATTCAGGACAGCGTACTAAGCGAATCTGGAAAGGATTGGGACAAACTGCTGAAAAAAGTTCAGCGGGAAAGAGTCCCTTTGAATTATTATATGGCTACGTGAACCGTCATGACGAAGGAGGAATACGCGAATTGACTATTGAGGATGAAACATGATATACTCCACCTGTGAAACTGAGAGAAGGAGCTCGTCAGAACATCCTACAAGAACAAGACAAATATAAGAAAAGATATGAGAAAAACCGGTCCCAGGTAAAATTTAATGTAGGCGACGTAGTTGTTATGAGGAATGTTCCAGCATTAACCGGAGAATCTACCAAACTTCAAAAGAAGTTCCGAGTACCCCGCTAGTAATTACTAAAATATATCCGTCGAACACTTATGGAGTAGCGGAATTACGATCCAGCGAAAAGGGTCACCGATACGCATCTACTGCATATGCAAGTCAATTAAAAATATGGAAACCTTCTGAAATGGAAGAAACGGATCTTTCGCAGGATGACGAATCGGAAAACGAACAAGAATTTATAGCCAAAGCGAATAGATCGAGCGATAAGAATAAAACGTGCGGATTATGAATTACGAAAGGTTGATTGAATTACCTTGAACTAGGTGTATATTGGAATAACTATGCAAAATTTTATCAATTTATCTTTAAGCGTTTTCAAGAAATTGATGAATCGTGACACACACACACACCGGAAAATTTTTCAGATCATCATATTAGATATATTGCCCTTGAAATATGTTCAAAAAACCTTTTTTAAGAAACTGGATTTTGTCACTACTACAAAGCTTCCTCTATGAGGAAGCAAAAGTACTCACAGATAGGACTTAATCACCAAAAAGTCCTAATTCAGTAGGACTAAATTACCAACGAAAGTTTCTAATTCTATACAGTATTTATTATCAAAACAATCGATCTACAATATCAAAACTTTACAATAATAATAATAATAATAATAATAATAATAATTATTATTATTATTATTATATAAATTGTTATTTTATACCATTAATTGATTAATTCCAATATTTCCAAACATATAGTTCTAAATCTTTTAATATTTCAAAAGATTTTTGGGTTAATTTCAAGGGACAGATTAGAACAAATTTCGAGTAATTTTTGGTATTTCAAGAAGTTTCAATAAAATTTAAAAAAACATAAGGAATTTCATCAAGTTTCAGAAAATATCGAGAAAATTTTCTTGATTTCCAGAGAATTGCAAAATTTTTCAAAACATTTTAGAAAAATTCAGAAAATCTCTTCAAATATTTTGAAACATCTTAACATATTTTCAAATTCGTTTAAATCGTTTGTTATGTTTTGATAATCGCATAAAACTCTTAGAAATCTCTTAAAATTTTTTGAAACTCTGTAAAATCAGAAAACACCTAAAATTTCTATTTAATCCCTCGAAATTATTATTTCCTGACTCTGTAGACATGCCCAAAATTTATTGAAAATTTTTTTAAATCCACTCATAATGTTTATAATCCCTGGAATTACTATTATTTATAATAATAATAATAATAATAATAATAATAATAGCAGTAGTAATTATATTTACTGACTATCCTCTTAACAGTGTTTAACATGTGTCTTTATTCTTTTTTAGAGAGTTATATTTTCTACAATTCTGCAATCGTGGTTGCAGCAAACTACAGATTTTGAAAGATATCTTCATCCTTTGCTAGATGCTACTCTTTACGTATTCTCCACAATAAGCCAAGAGTTATTACCTACGCCCGAGAAATCACATTACACATTTAATTTGCGCGACCTGAGTAAAGTAATTCAAGGAATGCTTTTGGCAGATCCAATTAAATTTCAAGTTAGTTTATTCTATCAAAGAAGCTTTAATTGTCATGAAAATTTCAATCAAAAGAGTTATGTCAAGTAGAAATTATTCGTGAGACATTTCAAGAAATTAAAATGTGAATTTGTCAAGAAAAATTACCAAAGCTTGTTTTCAAGAAAGTGTATTATTACACAAGTACACGAAAAAATATTTTTTTTAAACTGCCTTGAATGTTTTTACTGATTTTTACGTTTTTTGATGCGCTGAATCCAAATATAGTAACCAATTTGCTCCATCACGTACAGATTTTTTGCTACTGGGTTTAACCCCTCCCCTCCTCATCGTCCTATTATATGTATAAAATAAATAGAAAACCTCCTAAAATATCATGAAGGAGTGTTTCTAGTTTGTTAACCATAACAACCTCTATATTTTTGATCAAGAAAATGAACTGCAGTCGGCTCATCAGGGGCGGATCCAGAAACAATTCTTGGGGGGGAATTAAGTTTCACCTAAAATATAGAAATAATGTCGAAGGGCGAATTCCCTAATTTGATTTTTCTCACTCAACATTTTTTTCCCATTGCTGAAGCTCTTCGATCAGCCATTAAGTCGGCTTAAAAGAAATTATCTGAACATTCCTTATATGGGTAAGAAATCAAATTTTACAAGAAAACGTGTCGTAATGGAACGTTTTGGCTATTTGTTCTGGATTCATATCAGCACCCAAGAATCTATAAGAATCAGTTACCTTGGATGCAAGTTCTAACCACGAAATCTTCATTTTATTTGTCAAATACTAGAATATTCAATTGTAAAGAACACAATTCATAAGCACGTCAATTTCATTGAAAATAATCATTTTTCTTGTAAAATCGGAGGCAATTTTCTCACCAAAAAGAACAATTTTGAGAGGTGTCAAATTGATTTTGAAAAAAATCACCCTAGTGGCTATAAACTGTTTAATTCTAATACCTTTTGCATAAAATCAAGTTTTCGAATTCTAATTTCAAAATTTAATCATTTCATTTTACACAAAAAGTATTATAAGCAGACATTTTTTTGCTCTCTACGCAAACTTCAATTTTAAAAACGACCCAGTGGGCAAAAAAATGAAAGACGTTTTTAGAACGTCCTAAAAACGTCCTCAAAACGTCCTATGTTAGGCCAAAAAACGCCCAATGTTCCAAAGATGTTTTTAGGATGTATTTGGAACATTGGACGTTTTTTGGCCGGACATAGGACGTTTTTAGGACGTTTTTAGAACGTTCTAAAAACGTCTTTGAATTTTTTGCCCACTGGGGAGTAGCGCTACAGAGCGGAAAAGTATCTAATTACGATATTTAATAAGTAAAATATGAAGAAATCGAGTGTTTCAAAAGAATTGTAACTTAACTCTCTATAAAAAGTAAACTAATAATAATTCCTACACATGTTTCTATCTTTCAGACGATGGATGAACTGATGATTCTGTGGTATCATGAGAATATCCGAGTATTTAGCGACCGTCTTATAAATGATATTGATCGAAACTGGTTCGACGAACTCTTGCGACAAATCTTAAAAGATAATTTTCAATGTGATATGAATAGCGTTATTGGTGATGAAACAATTTTTTACTCAGATTTTTGTAATACTAATAACAATTATGAACGTATCATCGACATTAGAGAGGTAACTTCAACAAATAATTTATAAATAGGTTTAATTAATAAATAGGCCACGGTGAGTCTGAACCAACTTTAATTGAAAGGTTGTTACATATAAGATTTTCCTTTTAATTATAGTTGTTTGACATTCCACGAATATTGTAAGATCAAAAACCAAAAAATTGCGGAGGTGCATTTTGAAAAAGGTGTTTTTTATTTCATTTTTAAGAAAACAGGAAAAATTTTTCTCCTAAAACGTGATAACGTAATTTAAATTTATTTCTAATACATATACGTACCTATATAATTTATTGTGTAACTCAAGAATTTTTATTGTAAAGCAACAATATCTAAAACAACATTATTTTGAAAATTTTAAGACCAGATTCATAACTGCAGATTTTTGATAAATTCGATTGTCGTAAGCTAGAAATGTGTGTTTAAAGAAATATTAGTTCTATAAGGAAAGCTACCCTGCTTAAAATTCCGGACTCCGCAAATTGTCTGAAACTAACCGAAATCAAGGCGGTTTTTGTCACCCGGATTTCATCCGATTGAGTCCGGAACTTGTCCGGTCCACGAATTCGAAATTAGAATCGGAATTTAATCCGATTTGATTCAACATTAGCCAGGTCCGACGTACAGTTTCTGTCTGGATTATATCCGAAAACATAGGAAATTTGTGAGGTCCGACGTTTTTCCCATCCAAAAATTGTCTGGAATTATCAGAAATCAAGGCGGTTTTTGTTATCCGGATTTTATCCCCTATAGTTTGAAATTTGTCCGGTCCACCAGTTCAAAATTAGGACCCGGATTTCATCCGGCCTTGTCCGACATTATTACGGTCCGACGCTGACTTTCCATCCAGATTTTATTCGAATACATCGGAAATCTGTAGGTTTCAACATGTTTTTGCCAATCCGGAAATTATCTGGAATTACCCGAAATCAAGATGGTTTTTGGCATCCGAATTTGAACCGGTACCATCCGGAGTATGTTCGATCCACATTCTCGAAATTTGAATCCTAATTTCATCCGATCTTGTCCGAAATTTATTCTACTTGCCAATCCGGATCTTGTCCGGTAATGTATAGAAATTGTCAGGTACGATCAAAATTCATATTCGGAATTAGTCTGAAATAGTCTTAAAATATATCCGGTTAATATTTACTCATCTTACATACAGAGAATAGAACGGTCTGTCTTTATATACCTAAACCCAGGAAGTGTTACCGCTTGTGAGAAGAAAATAGAATTTTTGACAAGTACCGTATAAATTAATCTGGAGAGATCCGCAATCTCATCCGATTTACATCTGAAAATAAAATTTGATCCGAAATTAATTCGCAAATGTCCGGAATGTATGCGAAATGAAAAATTAGACATTATTCTTATTAAAATTTAAATTTGAAATTCGTCCTTTTTGGTCTTTATTCCGTTTGTGGTAAAACTTGAATCCAAATCAGTCCGAAACTTATATGCAATAAAAAACGAAGTATATTTATGTATATAAAGTGGAATCTGGAATACATCCGTTTTTGTCAGTATTCCACATGAGATAAAATTTAAAAATCCGCAATGAGTCAAGATTTAATCAATTTCTTCTGGGACGAATTTCAAATTCCACTTTACCAAAAAAAATTCATTTTCCTCAACGGATGAATTCCAGATAGGTGCGGACTTATTTCAGGTTCCTATTTTTCTTGCGGATACAATCCGGAGGAAAACGGACGAAATTCGGATTCCACTTTACGAAAAATAATTTCAGATTTTATACTCCGGGCGAATTCCAGACAGATCGGTTTCCGTTTCAGATACGATTCGGACATAAACGGACTAAATTTCGGATTCAATTTTTTTCTGCGGGTATAATTCAAAAGGAAACTGACGAATTTCGGATTTCACTTTACAAAAAAAAATTTGTGGTTCTGAAATTCGAACAGCTTTTGGATACATTCGAATTTATTTCGGACCTGAAATATTTGTACGAATGGAAATCGGATGAAACAGGACAAGTTCCAGACACATTCCAGACCAATTTCAGACAAGTGCGGATAAATTTGTCCGAATTAAACTGATCCGAAATTTATCGGAAATTTTAAGCAGGGTAATAAGTGAATATCAATTAATAAGAATATTATTTATTATATTATTAAATAATTAACAATCAAACATGAGATTGTGAAACATTTCAAATATACGTATAATCCTGTAACTGTCATGACATTCATATAAACGAAAATTAAACATCCCTAATTAAATTCACAGAGTATTTTGGATCATTTACATGTACTTTATATTTATTGCAAATAGTTTTAAAATCAAAGTGGACAAATCCCCTCGAATTCAAAAATATATAATTTATATTATTCTTAAAACTGAAATGCAAATTATTACAGTTTATAAAAAAAATTTGGTTTTGCATTAGAAAAAATTTAAAAAAAAAAGACTTTTCAAAATGCGCCCCTACAAAATGTTTTTAGTTTTGGTCTTAAAATGTTCGTAGGATGTCAGACAACTATAATCAATAGGAAAATCTCATATGCAAAGACCTTTCAATTAAAGTTGGTTCAAACGCACCGTGAGGCCTTACTCATTTTATAATTACACTTGAGTCTCTCAAATGTTAACTTCCCAAATCTCAAGTTCTCCCGAAAGTTAAGTCATGTTTCTCTCAAATGTCAAGTCCGTATTTCTCAAATTTCACTGATAACTACTGCGCACGCTTTGCGTTTAGCATCTGATTGGTTGCTAGTAGCGCGCTATTTAAAATGCTAAAAAATATTAGACGCAATATACATGCGCAATTGATGTGACTATAGAGATCAAGAATTTCTTGAGATTTTGGCGAATTGAGTGTACATTTGAATTAACGTAGAGTGTTAGACTCAACATAATCTCGAAATTTCGTCACTTCATTTTATCCAACGAATATTAGAAATAGATATTTTTCATAACATCAATATTGAAAATTCGACTTTCGATGCCTTCATAGCGGGTTGAAAGTAGCAGTTTCAACCCTAGGTTTGAAAGTAAAAAACAACTGAACAAAAGGCTTCGAAAGTCAAATTTTCAATTGATGGTATGAAAAATAGTGTACGTGATATGGGGAGAGGCGATAATTTCACTCGTGTGATATCTGCCCTCGCTACACGGAAAAAATTTACGCTGTAATCATTGCCGAAAGTTGTGGTGAAATTTGGATATAGTGGCTTTTCGGTAAATTTTCACGTACAGCACTGTAAAAGGAATTACATGAAACTCTACGAAACTCTCGGTACAGTGTATACAGCACTGCTCATGAGATATCATAAGAAAGTTTAGGTTCCTGGACTTGAGAATTTACCAAAAGCCGTGCGGTACTTAGTACCGGATGGCTTGGTATAATACAACTTGAAGAGAAAAAAAATAATCTCGTTATTAATGTATGCATATTTTACAAATACATACATCAAACCCTTCAACTCACATGCTTTACATATTATACATACAATTTTAATGGTAAGCTAAACTATAGTACACATACATAAGCATATTGTTATGACTAAGAAATATATAAAACTATATCGCTATATTCGACGAATTACACGCACTACACTGAGAGTATAGATTTGAATCGTTCTTATATACTAACCAGTAAAAAGTATCACCACTTGTAAGAAACAAATGTACGCAACTTCGAAAAGAGTTCGCGGCTGGTGACGATGGAAAAGCAGCGTCTTTTTCATAATTTTGATTTTTTTTCAAAAATAAAACTGAGAATATTTCAACATTTAAAATGTTTGGATCCTATACATATTTTAATTTTTTAATGTACACGTGAATAAGTGAACAAAAATACAATAAACATTACAATACTGTTTATAGCATACGTACATGGCTCATTCCAAATAAAAGGTCATTTTCACGTCGACCTGCCAAAAATAGTATATTATACATCAAAGGATACATACAGGCGTTTTTTGTCGAGTGTGACGTATGCAGAATGAGTCGTAGCTCGAGGGCATACGTAGATGCTCGATGCTCTAGCGAGCGATCAATAGGTAATTGATTTCCCAAATCTTACTAGCTCGCTTGTCATCAACCCTCTCCCCCACCCCACTCTTCCGATCAAATTATATAAATTGATTGGCTTTGCTATTCGCGTCATACATTCAGACTTATTCGTATTTAGAAAAGGGCGCAAACTTAAATACACCGCTTCATCCTGTACCTTTTATTTCACTCTATCTTATTGATGTTATACATTCATTTATTATAGATAATAGATTTTCTATTTATTTATTTAGGAGTAAATTGGGAATATATATATGGCTAAATACACGCCTCCTATATGACCTCAGTTAATTGCCTGAAAGTTGCAAATTTTTAAAATTATTTTGCACCACGAACATATTAGTGAAAATCAATCTTGACAATATAAAATTACTAATAGTGGGTTTTTAATAGTATATTATGCATCAAAGGATACATACAGGCGTTTTTTGTCGAGCGTGACGTATGCAGAACGAGTCGTAGCTCGAGGTCGCCGAAGGCGCCCCGAGAGCGAAGACGAGTTCTGTATACGTTGCGCGAGACAAAAACGCCTGTATCCCTAGGTGCTTACGGTATTTTCTTCAAAAAGTGCACGAAACCACGTGTTTGAGAGCGTGTAAAGCGAGCTGAAAGTTGCTGTTTCCAGAGGTTAGAATAGCGCGACTAGAAGATTCTCCGCCAGAGGCAGTAATGTCGCGAGTTTTTTTATCTCCAGCTGGAGTTTTTTTCCCTGTTAGGAGTTTTTTTCCCAGTTTATTTCACTGCTCTGGAAACAGCAACTTTCAGCTCGCTTCACATGCTCGAAAACACGTGGTTTTCGTGCAGGTTGTGAAGAAAAGATTTTTACTTCAAATTTAAAATTTTATTGTTCAAAATTGCTTTTCGGTATCCAAAAGTATTCACAAAAATCTTTTCGTCGATGGCTACAGAAAGGGATGCAATTTAAGAAATAACTTGTACTGTTGGAGAGATTATAAATAAACGCAAGGACCAAAAAAAGATCCAAAAGAATTCTCAACTGTCGTGTCATCATTGGATGCATGAAATTTTCCAATACTTTTTAATACAAATATAAAAGCCTTCATATCGTGTGCATATATGTAAACGTGGATTAAATATTTTATTTATGTTAGATGGAGAAGCTGCTTCTGCAATTTTTGGAAGATTACAATAATTCTACTACAACACCCATGCGTTTGGTTCTATTTCGAGATGCGATGAGTCATATCTGTAGGATTACTCGAATTCTCAGGCAGCCGCGGGGAAATGCTTTGCTCCTTGGAATGGGTGGCTCTGGTAATATATTTTATATTGACTTTAATAACCACTTTCCAATGATTTTATCCTTTGATTATATTACTTGATCACACCTTTCTGCATGAGTAAGTGTCCTAACACTCTTTTTAATGCTTTTTTGCACAGATTGTACAATTTGTCCACGCCTTTTAGCCTTTTGGCTACGACTGTATCACGTAACCATGCCTTTTTATCTTAACTTTTGCACCTTTTAGCAAAATATTTTTCATAACACTTTCGGTTAGTTCCACCTCACTTCATCTTACTTTCGTGACAAGAGACGAAAATAATCGATCAGCTGGAGTGGCGAAAGTAACCCAAGGAATAGTATAAGTAAAATAATTCAGCTCCAGTATAAGTACTTCAACGCCTCTGTGGCCACACTCAGCATTTATTCTGTCATCAGATTATCGGCTGCTGTATGTACGTGATCTCTTCGTAGACGCCGAAAATGGAACTCCTCAGACTCGCTATGAAAAATATTTTCAGAGATGCTCTGTTGGAAGTAAAAAGATAAAAAAGGATAGAAATTTTCTATCCCTTCCTATTGCCCACTTTGCATCCAAGAATTGCAAAAAAGATAGAAAAATATTGGCGTGGATAGGCGTGGTTACACGTGGATAGACATCGATAGACGAAGGATACAGAAGGATAGAAAGGTGTAGATTCAAAAGGAAAGAGATTATTGTAGAGATAAAAATAGATTGGCATGGATAGGGAAGGATACATTTGGATAATTGTTTCCTTTCTATTTCAATCCTGAATATTCAAAAAGATTCAATTAGATAGACGTCACGGGCCAAAGGCGAGTGACGTCAACTGCACACTCTTCGGGAATTGCCTATTTTCTCAATTTGTCAAACAAATATCTATTTTTCGTGATTTCTTCTTTACTGTGGTTTTTTTTTATAATATATGTACTGTACTATTTGATCACATCTATCATCTATAGGAATTCAAAAGGTGTTAAAGTTAACGATATTTTAATTCATTTTAATTGAGGACATTTTTTTCAGGTCGTCAAAGTTTGACAAAGCTTGCCGCCCACATACAGGACTACTACTGTTTTCAAATAGAACTCAGTAAAGCCTACTCTAATTATGATTGGCGCGAAGACATTAAGAGCATGATGCTGAACGCTGGTTTGAATAGGCGAGCTATTGTTTTCCTCTTCTCCGACACACAGGTTATTTATCTTCATAGAATGATTATTAATACAGAAAAAATGTAGGTTTTAAGAATGTTAGATTCAGGTTTTAACGTAAAAGTTAAATTCTTTCATTTTGCTTAATGCATATTCAGTGGGAATTGTACACAATTACATGAGTTTATACCGAGGTATAAGCGCCGTAGAAGGAAGTTATAGGACGGAGTCGGTTTTTGCAAATGGGTCCTACCCCGGTTCTAAAGGGTTAGAAATGGATCAGTAAAACAAACCGTCACAAAATGATATGCAAACTTTTCAACTTTCCACTCAGCGCAAGTGCTCTGGTGAGGAAGTGTTCCTTAAAGTCGATAGAAACTTTAATAGATTAGTTTTCTTCTTCATTTGAAACTAAATTAATTTTAATACAAATATATTGCAGCGATGAAAGTTGGTAAACGAATGCAAGCGCGCAATAGCACCCCTACACTGGATGAAATTTAGTACCAGAATATATTAAAATCGATATTACAATTTAGTATAATCTTTTACGATTTAGGGAAATCATGTATTTATACCAGAAAGTAATATGTATAAAGGATTCGGAAATTTGCTAAAGTCGATACTAAAAATTATGAGTCACTTGAAAAGATTAATATAGGCGAAAAGAGAAGGAATAAATTCGTAACCCGTCGTGAATCTCCGTCAATTCACATACTGCACAATTATAACATACATTTGCAGAGATAACTATATTTGTTAATAGGTAACGAATTGGTAACTAGTTACATTTTTTCGGTAACGGTAACGATAAAAATCGTTACTTTTCTCGTTACTTTTGAAATATATTACAGAATTTTTTATTATTAGGTGCACAACTTTGCTTCCGCCGTTTGTCGATAGATGACTGCAGCGGTAAGTGCCGGTTGAAATAGGCAGGTCAAAAATTTCATACAGTAAGCTTGGACATCTGTCAACATAACCACATCACCACATTAGTGAATTTGTGTTTGCATCAGAAGTGTATTCTCGATCGAAGATGTCAGTTTTCGAGCCAAATTCTCGTCATTTGCGGGAAGTGTTGATTTTCTGCTTTCATTTGAAGAAAACTGCGGCTGAGGCTCATCGAATGCTCTCAAGTGCTTACGGTGACGCTGCTCTTAGTGAAAGAACGTGTCGTGAGTGGTTTCAACGCTTTAAAAGCGGTGATTTTGATGTCGAGGACCGGCATGGCGGCGGAAGAGAAAAAATTTTCGAAGATTCCGAACTGGAGGCATTACTTGCTGAAGACTCGTGCCAAACGCAAGAAGAATTAGCAGAATCATTGGGAGTCACTCCACAAGCAATTTCGAAACGCCTCAAAGCCATGGGAATGATTCAGAAGCAAGGAAATTGGGTTCCTTATGAATTGAAGCCAAAAGACGTTGAACG
>UCOK01006998.1:4268-17097 GCA_900474325.1 Synergus umbraculus
TAAAATCCTTTATAATTCCATGAAAAACTTTGAAATCCTTTAAAATACATAAAAATCTCTTAACATTTTGTAAAATTCCAGAAAATCTTTTAAAAATCATAAAAATCTCATTAGATCCTTTAAAATTCCACGAGAAACATTAAAATCCCTTAAAATATACTTTAAAAAATCAAAATTTCTTAAAATTCCTTAAAATTCTTTGAATTCCCTAAACTTTCTTAAAAATCTCTTAGTTTCATGAAGTCCTTTAAAAATGCACTAAATATTTTAAATATTATACAACTTTCTTGACATCCTTTTAAATTCCTAAAAATCTCTTTAAATCCTTCAAAATTATTGAGATCATTGGAAACCCAGGGAATCTCAAAAATACCTGCAAATTCTTTGTAATCCTTAAAAATCTTTGGATAGTTTCTAAATTCTATTAAATAAACTATAAAATCCCTTAAAATACGTAAAAAAAAACGTTTTTAATTATTGAAAACTTTTCAAAATTCCCTAAAATTCCACAAAATCTTTAGAAAATCATAAGAATCTCGTGAAATCCTTTAAAATTTCCCAAGGAACTTTAAAATTCCTTAAAATTCTTTGAATTCCCTAAACTTTCATAAAAACCTCATAAAATTTCATGAAGGCTTTTTTTTAAATTAAACTAAATCTTTAAAATATTATACAAATCTCTTGTAATACTTAAAATTCTTAAAAACCTTTTAAAATCCTTCAAAATTATTGAAAATTTCTTGAGAACATTAGAAACCCAGAGAATCTCAAAGAATACCTGGAAATTCTTTATAATCCTTCAAAATCTTTGTACATAGTTTTTAAATTCTGTTAAATGAACTATAGAAGCTATATATACATAAATCAAAATTTTTCTTCAGTGTTACACTCAGAGAGATATTTTTTAAATATTTGTTCTTTGAATTAAAAAGAAAATTTCTTCGAATAAAATAAATTTTATTTAATTCAAAGATATTTTGTAGTTGGCTCTGAGGCAAATATACATTTATTTGATTCAAACAAACTTCTTTTCTGGGTGTAGAATTTGAGAAAATATAATTTCAATAATAAAAACTGTTATTTTACATGAAATCATCAGAAACCCAAAGAAAATCTCGCAGAATGCCTGAAAATTCTTTATAATCTTTCGAAATCCTTGAAAAGTTTCTAAAAATCTGTTAAATAAACCATAAAATCTATAAATGCAATACGACAAAAATAAAATAGCATAAATGTCAATTTACATTTCCCTGAATAAAGAATTCATTTCATTCATAAATTTCCCTGTAATATAAAGAATCTACTTCTAAAAATGACAATACGAAATTACAAACTAATTTTGTCATTTGGATACAACAAACTTTAACAGGTGGAGTTTTGCCATCAGCCAAAGCTCGAAAATAAGCAGAGGTCCATTTGAGTAAATCGTATGGTTGAGTTCGTATTGCAGCTTTTGCATAGAGTTTTAAAATGTAGGGAAAATTCACGGGTATGTTTATCTGCTCAGCACAGTACATGTGCTCCACCGGATCCGGCATTTTAATACTTCCGGTATTTGAGAGATTTAAGAGCTCGTTCGCTCGAAAAACGAATGGGACAAGTTTGAGTTATGAAAGAGTCAACGACGTTCGTCAAGCTCTGTTGACAGTCACTTTCGAGCAAGTTTCGAGGTTACATAGAGAAGTGAGCAATTGTCAATGTCAAGGCTACGCCTACTACGCTCACTCACTATTTCAATTATATAATCAACCTAGAATGGATATTAATGACATCTCACCCAAAAATGCCTAAAAAAATAAAATAAAATGACTATTGGGTTGAAGGGGATATCTTTTTGCAGAAAAAAATCCCCAATATGAAACAATACCGATAAAATAATTGACGAAAATTCAATTTCCCGAAAGTATAAAATATCGAAACTTAGAAATGTATATTAGAAATACATTTGGAGAACATGGAAAAGTTAAATCGATTTTATGATACATTTCTCGAGTAGGTAGCATCTAAGTGAAAGCACTCTACTTTATATTTACGATGTGACAAGTTAGTATCGGGAAAATATTTTGGCAGAGAACCAAGTTGTAATATCGTCAAAAGGAAAAGATGTCAGTTGTCTATTAGAGTATCAGATAATTTCATTTCGAGAGATATGGAGCATAATAAAAATATAGCAAGTTAGTTTCAAATTATACTCTCGGAGACTAAATTTTAAAATGTAGAAACTCTAATTTGATTAAACAAACACTAGTTTTATTTTAAAATGACAGCTCTTTTCGGAAAAGAAAGTATAAATAAAACTGCATTTAGAATTGTTACTCATAAATATATGAAAAATTTTCAACGTTCGAATAAACGAAATACTTTATCCCAATTCTATTATTCCAACTACAAATAAAAATATAAGATAAGGTTTCTATTTTTATTTTATGTATTGATCAAGCAGACCTGTTATTATATGCACGTGTAATAAATTACATAACATTAAATTATAATTTTATATTATTATCCGATCATGTACTGACAAAACTAATAAAATATAATTATTAGAAATTAAATGTAAATAGAAAGAGCACGTTTCTGAATGCAGTTTTCAGTGAATAAAAAATGTACAGTTATCTTTAATTTTTATGCACTCGATTCTCGATATATGAAGAAATGGAACACATCAATATCTCCAATTTGGTTTCACTTGGAGAACATGGAGATCATTGTAATTAGAGCTCCTAAAATTATAGTTTAACGCTCCGTTAGTCAGATTTCTAGTCTATCAATTATCCTTGACGCATTCTCAACGCTTTCGAGTTAAAATATTATTCAATAAGTTCCCAACAATACGATCTCAACCAAAATTTAAAATTTCCAAAATTGAAAATCATGTAAATTTAAAATTCCCGAAAATTATAAAATAATTACTACTATTATTACTATCTCCACAAAATTTATTGGATACATTTTTACACATTTAACTTCGGTAATTTTAAATTCTGGTAAATATACGTGATCCCTTAAAATGAATCCACAAATAAAATGTCCCCTACTAAAACCGTCGGCTTCCACTCATTCTTTTCAATATTCAGCGAACGTTTATCACAAATTGCGGGCAATAAAAAAGGAATCCCTTTCCCCGGTAGCATCTTCTTTAAAGAAAACTGCTTCTTATTTTACAAGACAAGAAGTAGTCTTTGTCCTTTTAAGACATCCGAGACAACAGACAAAAACCAAAAAACAAAAGAGAAAAGACGAAGAAGGACTTGACTTGTTATTTTTCGGGTTGAAACCCAGCGAAAGATTCAATTGGTCAGTGTTTGTTGACGAGGGTGGGTCCTGGAAAGGGGCAATCTTGATCACTGCCTTATAAGGAGTTAAGGATGTCCAGGAGACTAGGAAAAAAAAAAAAAGAACCCAACTGAATCGAGCCAGGGGCAGGATCGGGCTCAGTATCGATTAACCAGGTACAAGTTGAACGAAAGGAGAAAGGAGTAGAGCAGACACTAACTAACCTGCTTTTGAGGTGAAAGGGGGAAGGAAGAGAAGGAAAACCGAATCGAGAGGATCGATCCTGCTTTCTGAAAGAATATAGGCACCTTGCCTAACGAGCCCCGTCGTTCCGAGCCTTAAATAAATAAGCAGCAAATCAAACATCGGGGCACGTGCCCAAAGATGATCAAACCCAATGATCGATGATCTTTACATCGGGTTTATACAAAATATGCCATAAAAAACCAACGTGCTCCATCATTTTTTTCCTCTATCAATCACCATCATTATCTGATACTGTATCGACCCTTTTTTACACTTTAACATATATATATATTAAAGTTAAGATAAAGTTAATATCATCCTATCACAGAAAAAACAAGGACTGAAAGTGTTTACAGCTGAAATCAGTTTTTAGGCTGAATTTCAGTCTTAAGTCAGTTTTTAGTCTTGTTTTAAGACTAAGAAGTCTTAAAACATTTCTAAAATTTAAAAAATTAAAAAATTTATTTCTTAGTCTTAAAACAAGACTAAAAACTTACTTAAGACTGAAATTCAGCCTAAAAACTGATTTCAGCTGTAAGGACTTTCAGTACTTGTTTTTTTCTGTTTCCTATTTTAAAAAAGTGTTGTCACGATATATCTCGAAAATCTCGCATACATTGTTGTTGCAAACCTGATTGGTTTTTTAATGACTTGAAGTTGAAAGAAGAAAAACAAACTAATGGTGCAAAAAAATGTCAGGAAAACCTTTGAAATACGTTAAAATTTCTTAAAACTCCCAAAAACGTCTTGAAATCCCTTAAAAATCCACAAAAACGATTAAAATAATTTTTTTGTGGAATTTTGAAATGTTTTGAAAAATTTTTAAAGATTTTATATATTTTAAGGAATTTTAAAGTTTTGCGTTACATTATAAAGGATTTTAAAAGTCTTGTAAGAATTTTAAGTAATTTTAAAAGATTTTAAGAGGTTTCTATGAATTTAAAGGGATTACAATAGATATGTATAATATTTAAAAAATTTAGTGGAATTTTAAAGAATTTTAAAAAGTTTGTATGAATTAAAAAAAAATTTTATTTTTAAAAGTAATTTTAAAGGATTTAAAAGCTTTTCATGAAATTTTAAAGGATTTTAAGAGGATCTGTTAAAATATCCTTAAATTTCTCGAAATTCCAGAACCTCATTTAAAATTCCTAAAAACCCCTTAAAATTATTACAAACCTTTTGAAATCCCTCAAAATTTTAAAACATTTGGAATTCCTTAAAATTTAAAGGGATTACAAGAGATTTGTATAATATGTAAAGGGTTTAGTTGAATTTTAAAAGGACTTCATGAAATTTTAAGAGATTTTTGAGAAAATTTAGAGAATTCAAAAAATGTTAAGGAATTTTAAAGTTCCGCGTGGAATTTTAAAGGATTTCACAAATTTTTTAAGATTTTCTACATTTGATTTTTTAATGACGTGAATTTATAAGAAATTAAATAAATAATCGTGCGCATAGCGCACGTGTTGTTCTGCTAGTGCGACCTTAAAAAAGTGGTGTCACGAAATGTCTCGAAAATCTCGCAAACATTGTTATTGCAAACCTGATTGGCTTTTGAATGACTTGAAGTTGAAAGAAGAAGAACAAGCTAATGGCGCAAAAAAATTTCAAGAAAACCTTCGAAATACCTTAAAATTCGATAAGATTTCTTAAAACTCGCAAGAACCTCTTAAAATTTCTTTAAAATTCACAAAAACGATTACAATCATAAATGTTTTGAAATCCAAGTTAAAACAATTAAAAAGTTTTACAAATTCCTAAAAACTTCTTGGGATTTCTTAAAACATTAAAAATACATTGAAATCTTTAGAAATCCTATCAAATTTCATGAAATTCTTAAAAATTCTAGAAAATCTTTTAAAAATTAGAGAAATCAATAAAATTACCTGACAAATTTACAATACTTTAAACCCCATAAAATATTCTAAAACTCATAGAACTCTTTTGAAAACTTCTTAAAATTCTTGAAAACTGCTTGAAATTCTATAAATTATACGATAACATTTAAAGTCCCTAGATGTCCTTTAAACTCTATTAAAATTATTTGAAATCTCATAAAATTTCATGAAATCCTTCAAATTCTATAAAATCTTCTAAAAATCTTGCATAAAATTTCACAAAATTCTTTAAAATTCCATAAAATATTTTGAAAATTATTAAAATCTCTTCACTTCTTCTAAAATCCATGAAAATTATATTACATTTAAAATTCCTTACAGACCCGTGAAATACAAGTTAAAATTCCCAAAAATCTGTAAAAATTCATAAAAAACCTCTTGTAATTTCATAACATTTAAAATCTCCTAAAATCCTTAGAAATTTTATCAAATTCCATCCATGAAATCCTTAAAAATTCTACAAAACCTTTTAAAAATAAGAACAATCTCATAAAATCCCTTAAAATTTTACAAAACTCTTAAAAATCCCATAAAATATTTTTAAAATTATTATAATCTCTTGACTTCTCTTAAAATTCTTGGAAATTTTATTACACAATTAAAATTCCTTAAAGTTCCTTGAAATTCTCTGAAATCTTTTGAAATCCCTTAAAACACCCAGAAACCTTTTCAAATCACTTAAAATTCCATGAAAACCTTCGAAATTGCTTAAAATTCATTAAGATTTTATAAAACTACCAAAAACCTCTATTAGATATCCCATAAAAATTCACAAACCCCATTAAAATCATAGATCTCTTGAAATACAAGTTAAAATTCGCAAAAATCTGTAAAAATTCATAAAAAACCTCTTGTAATTTCATAACATTTAAAATCTCATAAAATCCCTTAAAATTTTACAAAACTCTTAAAAATCCCATAAAATATTTTATAAAATTATTATAATCTCTTGACTTCTCTTAAAATTCTTGGAAATTTTATTATACAATTAAAATTCCTTAAAGTTCCTTGAAATTCTCTGAAACCTTTTGAAATCCCTTAAGGGTGTTGGAGCCAAGTTCTAATCTAAAAATTCGATTTCTTCATTTTACTCAACAAATATTAAATGTGGAATTTTTTCCTTCTGTAGAATGAATCAATTTTTAATTAGAATTATGCGTACAGAAGGAGAAAATATATAATTAAAATATTTTTTAAGAAAAATGAAAATATTGAATTTTCAATTTAGATTTTCAATTCTTTGCTTTATGGAAAAAGTATCGAAATTAAATATTTTTTCTCTCTGTACGCAGTCTTATATTTGAATAAAGATTAGCGCTACAGAGCGAAAAAATATTTATTTATAATTTTCGTTGCGTAAAATGGAAAATTGAATTTTGAGCTTAACATTTGGGTCCAACGCCCTTAAAACACCCAGAAACCTTTTCAAATCACTTAAAATTTCATGAAAAACCTTCGAAATCGATTAAAACTCGTTGGAATCTCTTAAAGTTCTTAGAAACCTTGTAATATTTCTCAAAATTTTAAAACATTTAAAATTCCTTAAAATTCTTTAGCCTCAAAAATTCTTTGGCAATTTCATGAATCCATTAAAATTCCTAGAAACCTCTTGAAATACCTCTTAAAATTTCATTGATTTTTTAATGACTTGAAGTTGTAAGAAATTAAATAAATAATCGTGCGCGTGTTGGTCTGCTAGTGATATTTAAAACTTGCAAGTTTTTAAGAAACAAATGTTTTTTTTGGTAAAATTCGATTTGATAAAAGAAAAAAGTATGTAAGCCAATGAAATCCACTCCTCGGTGATGTAATTTGTAAGAATGTAAGATTAAGTATAAGTAGATTTCTTCCCTCTTTCTAGAAACTCTCTTTGAGATGCACCCCATAAATTTTATTACCCTTACATAGTTCGTGGATTAAAGTGGCTCTAGGGATCGTGAAGATGGCAGAAGAAGGGCATCTGGGTTTTAGTAACTATTAGTCAAACACTCTTCACCTTTGTATCTCTTAATACTCGTACATAAAAATAGTTAATTCGTATCCGCATTTTCTATTTATAACTAAGCAGAGTGCCAATTTTGGATTAATGATTTCCTGATTGCCTCGACTCCCCTGAATGGGGTTTTCTTCTAAAATCCTCTAAAACTAATGGATTTTAAAGAGTAATTCTTTTTTAAAGAGTAATTCTTTTGTAAAAGAAATCTTATTAAAAGAGAATTCGAATGATGTAATTCGTTATCTCTGATCTGACCTCACACCAAGTGAAATTGGAGTACTTGAAGATTGGAAGGATACTGTTCTCTGTTCTCGGGAAAACGAATAGCTTGTGTACGTGCAGTGCCGCGTATTAACACATAGACCCCGAGCTCGTAGGTCACACAAATTATAGGGGAGCATCCGGTACCAGCATTACGCCAAATGGCTCCCCCGACAACGAACGAACCCCTTCGACCTCGATATTTCCTTGAGGAAAAAGAAGGAATGAGGAAGAAAACGTGCTCCATGATGAGTCCATTGAGAGCCAAGAAATCATTTCAGCAGTGCGTGAAAATTAGCTTTTAAAATTCCACGAAGCTCATATGCTTATCTTCTAGAGACTTTGATTGACAAATACGCTTCTAGAAAAGGGGAATCTAAAATAACATGAAAAATAATTGTATAAATACTTGGAGAGATGAATTATTTCATCAGAGAGAGATATAAATGGAGATTTAATGCAATTTTCAGGAAATACTCTGAACTCTCAATTCTGTCATCAAATAATTTATTTGAGAACTTTCTGGAATTGGGTTAATCTATTTTTTGATGATAAGAGAGCTTTTCTAACGTTTAAATATTCATAAACGCTTCGAAAATAATTGTGGTATTCAAAGGCGACTTTTCATGAATAATTTTGAATAATTATTAAAATCAATTTGAGAACAATCTACAATTTAACTGTCAATGAAAATATATGTATATATCATATTAGAGTAATAAAAAAATAACTCAAAGAAAATAGATTGAATTAAAATACATTTAAAATTAGTAAAAATTGGAACTTCTATTAATTAACATGCAATATAATCCAAAAAGATCATGGACAAATATATTATATATGTATGTCCATTTTCATTAAATAATGAAAATAGTTAAACAATAACTGTCTCAGAAATGTTTTTTTTTTTATCAACTGGTAGCAGAACTTGTTTATGAAATAAGATGAAAATATATGTCTTTTTTAATTATAGAAGATTAAAGATATCCGAGATAAGGATTTCTTGTTAGATCTTAGATATGTATGTAAGTCATAATGAAAGTAGTTTAATCCTCCTACTTAAACCTCATTAACATATCTCGGAATATATGTTTCTGTCGACAGTTAGGATCTCGACCGTTCAGGAATAAAAGCGAGCTCTGTGTAAGAGCAAATTACGGAAATCTACTCCTACGTTCGGATATGTTCGGAATTAATTGACTCGGTGACATGCAGATGCTGTGAACTCATTACGGAGAAGTGCTTTTTTTTATCTGCGTGTTAACACCTTCAAAAAACACTTCTTGTTATACTTTCACTTTTGCGAGTTTTAAAATGTGACTTCAAATTTTAGCCAAATTGATGTATCAGAAGTTTTGAATTTTTAAATGAACGAAATATAAATTTTATAAATATAAATTTTAGTGAAATTGATGTATCAGAAGTTTTGAATGTTTAATTGAACGAAATATATTTATATATTCTATTTTATCCAGAAATATTGTTCTGACAAAAATGACAATAAAAATTAAAAGTTTCTTTCGTGCAGAATTATTTATAGTAAAAATGAATCGATATATTAATACTCTTTCTAATTTAAAATGCAATCAATACAAAAATTCGTTCATTCGTTCAGAATTTTAGGGACTTTTGACGATTTTAAAGTCATTTTTACGAAATTCGAGAGGTTTTTTTGATTTTGAAAAGATTTTGTAGAATTTCAAGGGATTTCGAAAGTTTTCGTGGAAATTGTAAGACATTTCAGAAATTTTATAGGAATTTTCAGGGATTTTGACGATTTTCAAGTAATTTGAGTTAAAGGAATTCATTTCAGTTTTTAGTCGAATTCAATAAAAATAGTGGACAATTTATATTTTATAATTGCATTTTAGTTTTTATTATGCTTGAAAATTGGGGAAAGATAAAGACGATTTTATAGACTATTTTTATGTCATTTTTACGAAATTCGAAAGATTTTTGTGATTTTGAAAAGATTTTGTAGAATTTTAAGGGATTTCGAAAGTTTTCGTGGAAATTGTAAGAGATTTCAGAAATTTTATAGGAATTTTTAGGGATTTTAAAGATTTTCAAGTAATTTGAATTAAAGAAATGCATTTTCAGTTTTTAGTCGTATAAGTACATGGTATTATTATTTATTATTAATAATATATGTTAAAAAAATTCATAAATTATTTCTTTAATTTTTAATTAAAGCGTATTCGATTTTTTTTAATTGACGTTTTATTATTATGCGCTTAAAAATTGAGGAAAAAAACTGAAGAAAAACCTTAATTCAATAAAAATAGTGGACAATTTATATTTTATAATTGCATTTTAGTTTTTATTATGCTAGAAAATTGGGGAAAGGTAAAGACGATTTTTAGATGATTTTCAAGTCATTTTTACGAAATTGGAAAGATTTTTTTGATTTTTAAAAGATTTTGTCGAATTTCAAGGGATTTCGAAAGTTTTTGCGGAAATTGTAAGAAATTTTAGAAAGTTTATAGGAATTTTCAGGGATTTTGACGATTTTCAAAGTAATTTGAATTAAAGGAATTCATTTCAGTTTTTAGTCCAATAAATACATGGTATTATTATTATTATTATTATTATTATTATTATTATTATTATTATAAATGTTAACAATTAATAAGTTATTTCTTTAATTTTAAGTTACAGTGTATTCGACTTTTTTAAATTGACATTTAATTATAAGGCGCTTAAAAATTGAGGAAAATAAATAAAGAAAATACCAGTTCAATCAAAATAGTGGACAATTTATATTTTATAACTGCATTATAGTTTTTATTATGCCTGAAAATTGGGGAAAAGTAAAGACGATTTTTTAGACGATCTCCAAGTCATTTTTGCAAAATTCGAAAGATTTTTTTGGATTTTAAAAGATTTTGTAGAATTTAAGGGATTTAGAAAGCTTTCGTGGAAATTGTAAGAGATTTTAGAAAGTTTATAGGAATTTTCAGGGATATTGACGATTTTCAAGTAATTTGAATGAAAGGAATTCATTTTCAGTTTTTAGTCGAATACATACATATTATTATTATTATTATTATTATTATTATTATTATGTAATATATGTCAATAATTAATGAATCATTTCTTTAATTTTTAGTTACAGCTTATTCGACTTTTTTTAAATTGACATAGAACTATCAGGCGTTTAAAAATTGAGGAAAATTAACCGAAGAAAACCCCAATTCAATAAAAACTGTGGACAATTTATATTTTATAATAGCATTTTACTTTTTATCACGCTTGAAAATTGGGAAAAGCTATATAACCGAACAAAAACCTAATTCTCGAAAATAGTGTAGAAAAAAAGAGAAATTTCAAGGTAGATGAATCTTGGGCCATATGGCGAGGTGTCTTGAATTCGCCCCCATATTCGAGTTCACGGTAGATAAATTTCACGGGCGCAGATGTTATTTTTGTGATTCTTAGGTGTCACGTAATCGACGTTCAACGAATGAAACTTCCCTCCGTACTGGTTCAAAGTTTCAAACGTGCTGGCAATAAGTACATATAGTAATATAGTAGATATAAAACGGGTATGTAGTACTCAGTATTGAGAAATAGCGGTTTCGTTTGTAGGATGTCGAATGTCGAATGTTGAGAAGGGGCGCTTTCAAAGCACTTAAGCCTCTAAGGCACGTGATCAAGTGAAATTGGCATGAAAAGAATTTTTATAGTCGGTATGGTAAGAATGATCAGAGGGCAAACCGTTTTTATATAAAAGCTATTCAAGCTCCTGAGTAATTGGTACTTTAGAAACTACGCGACAATATTCATGGTGGTCGAAATACTTCCATTTACCATTGCAGTATTTTCATTGTAAACCTTTTTAAATGTTACTCTATTTTCAAAATAAATAAAAAAAATAAAATAATAGAGAATTCAGTTGTAAGGAATTTAAAAACATTAATTTTCCAGTACATAATTATTACTGAAATGTTTTGGATCGTAAAATTCTTTTTGTACTCACGGGAATGTTGAGAGAATAAATGCAAGTTGAACTCACCTGGAACAAAAAAAAGAAAACATTTCATGAAGAAATATGTATGCAAATTTATGCTTGTTCATTTTATGAATTAAAGTGGCTATTATTTCATTTTTAATACGACATATATGGCAATGTTAAATTTTAATTATGATAATAAGTTAATGCTCTTTATTCTTTCTTTTCTTTCATTAGTATTCTTGTTCCCTTCTTTCTTTTGTTAAATTTAAACCAAAAGGTGTTCAATTAAAGTCGTATTAAAAGTGATCACATATCTTCTCTATTCTAAAAAGATGATTGAGTCGAAGTCGAAATATCGTAACACCTATTCCGCACTCCTGATTCGTCGTGTAAAGTATCGATAGTGATTTTCGACAATCGATACTTGCCGAATCGTAACTTCCGCGTAAATTAAATTTGAAAGTCTGAATTTGAAATTTTGAATTTGGTTTCGTTAATAATCATTTTGTCACGAGTCTAAACTTGAACTACATTGAAAATCTAGGAATTTTAAGGGAATTTTATGAAATTTTTAAAGATTTCATGAAAGATAATGGGATTCTAAATGCTATCGTAGAATTTTAAAGAATTTCGAGAAGTTTCTAGGAAGTTTTAGAATTTTTCATGACTCTGATTAGATTTCAATCGTACTTCAAGGTACTTTTATAATTTTAAAATATGTATGTTGTGGGATTTAAGTAAGGAATTTTAAACTTTATTGAGAAATTTCAAAAGATTTTGATGATTTTTAAAAGATTATATAGAATTTATAAAGATTTCGAAGTTTTTCGTAAAATTTTAAGGGTTTTCAAAAAATATTTCTATAATTTATAAAAGATTTTGTAATATTTTTAAGGATTTCAAGTTGATTTAAGTGATTTTTACGAAATTCAAGAGATTTTTAGGATATTAAAACGATTTTGTAGAATTTTATGAGATTTTAGAATATTTTGTGAAATTTTAAGAGATTTTAAAATCTTTATAAGAGTTTTATGAGGTCTTAAGGAATTTGAAATATTATCCAGAAATTTTAAGGAATGTTACGAGATTTCTAATAATTTTAAGTGATTTTGAGAGATTTTTCTGATATTTAAATGATTTTGTGAGAATTTTAAAGGATTTCATGGAATTTGATAATATTTCTATGTAATATTT